>JAYXIM010034332.1:0-24620 GCA_037575425.1 Anastrepha fraterculus | reverse complement strand
AAAGCACTTATCAACAGCTTTCATTTGATACCCATATTGTACATACACAACCAAAGGTTACCCGGGTCCACGTTTTGACCTATATCTCGAGACCCCAGTCACGGAGCGGCATGAAAAATACTCTGTACTAAAGCATTCACCAACAGCTTCAATTTGATATCCATATTGTACAAACACATTCTAGGGTCCACGTTTTGGTCTCTATCTCGAGACCCTAGTCACGGAGCAGCATGAAAAGTACTCTGGACTAAAGCATTCACCAACAGCTTCCATTTGATACCCATATTGTACATACACATCCGAAGGTTACCCGGGTCCACGTTTTGACCTATATCTCGAGCCCTATTTCCAAAATAAAATATAATCCATGTTACTCGTGGATGATGTAGCTTTCGAATGGTGAAAGAATTTTTAAAATCGGTCCAGTAGTTTTGAGCCTATTCATTACAAACAAACAAAGTTTTCCTCTTTATAATATTAGTATAGACAACATATCTTATAAGGTATATGGTAAATATTACCATACATTTTTTCCTTCATATATAATAAAAAAATTAATAATTATAACATTAAAACAACAGGTATTATTAACAAACTTGGTTTTATTTTAAATTCTTCAAGTGAATCAAATTAATAATAATCAATAAGAAGGCATATGCAAATACAAATACGTGAATTTATATATGTACATTTGCGCATATACATACATACATATATACGCTCACTTAAGTAGGAGAGAGCAAGATATCGAACGTTGCCGTTCGTTTGCTTTGTTTGCTTTGTCGTTCGTTCCGCCCTTTCGCTTGCAGTTCATTCAATGCAATGAGCAAGGTAACACTAATATGAGCAAGGTAACACTAATATGAGCAAGGTAACGGCAATGAGCAAGGTAACTACATATGAACAGTAATGAGCAAGGTAACGACACATTTTTTCGTGCGTGCAGCCTGTTAAATCGAATTATAAGACGTTATCACGTCAAAATCGGCAAGTAACAATAAGTTTCTAAGAATAAAGTAATCAAAACAATTAATGTGGATAAAGTCATTTGGGGCACATTTGACTTTTGAGTGTGGGGTACTTTTGACGAATGTCAAATATGCCCCATGTTATAATTATGTTAATATGTTTGGTAACTTTAACTAATTTGGCTTATTTATATATGACTTTTACAGTAATGATATGAAACTATAAGAAAAAGTCATCTGAAAAAGAAATAAATGAAGAAAATATTAAAAAAGCCATGAATGATGTAAAAAATGGAGATGAGACACAAACTTCGGCAGCAAAAAAAATACGGCATCAAAAGAACGGCATTAATAATGCGGATGAAACGTCAACTTCCACTTAAATTTACGGTGCACTCAAGTAATAGTCATTCGGACGATGAATTATTGTACAACACTAAATATTCATCGCGTCAACTCTTCACAAATAAACTCGAAGAGCAGCTTGCTGACTATATAAAGAAATGTGTGTTTTACGCATATGGCTTGTTTTACCACACATTCAGAAAGTTTGTTTATGATCATGCTAAAATAAATCAGATCACCGTTCCAGTTGGATGGAATGTTACTAAGGAAGCAAGTAAGGACAGACCTTTTGCTTTTCTCAAAAGAAACCCAACTATTTCATTGCGAAAGCCAGAGAAAGTAAGCGTTGCGAGACTTTCGGGCTTTACAAAATCAGCTGTAGAAGAATTTTACTCAAACCTCATGGCAATTTATAAAAAAAAAACCTTCCAGCCAAAGGATACATGTATATAACTTAGATGAAACTGGAGTAACTACGGTCTTAGAAACTCCCAAGGTAAGTACTTCAGTTCATCTGAGACAAGACACATAGTACCTACCTAGAAAATTTATTATACCTATATCGGTTTCCTGTTTTTTTAAATAAACTCTTGCTCGAAAAGGTCAGAGAACAGTGTCTCAAGCCACCTTAGCAGAGCGTGAAAGCCTAGTCACCATGGCTGGAATTGTATGTGCCAGGGGAAACCATTTGCCCCCGGTGTATGTGCCGAAAGAGCTTCAACGATTTTACTGTTTCAAACAGCGGAAAACAAATAACTATTTATGATATGACAAAATTAACGAATCATCCTTTCCAAAGGTTATTCTCGTCAGAAAATATATTGAAAGGGTTTAAAGGTACAGGTATTTAACCTTTTAACTCATAAATTTTTAGTGACGACATATTTACGTTGGAAGACTTGCCGGAAGAAGAATCTCGCACAGTTATTAATGTCAGCGAAAACGTAGAAAATATATAATTAACGTGCAAGAAAGCCCACAAAGCAATTCGGCCCAAAACTGAACTCCTGAAATGGTTCGCCCAATCAAACGTTTGTGTGCCTCTAAAAAAACGGCCAGAAGCTCAACATCCCGTATCATAACGAGTTCAGCTGAGAACAGGAGATGATGGAACCTAAAAACAAAAAAAATATTCATAACGTAAAGCGAACTATTGTGTCAAAAAAAAGCGAACGCTTTTAAAGAAAAAATCCATAAAATATGACGCAATTGAATCTGATACGTCTGAAGAAAATGAAGATAATGTTTCCTACTGTGAATCCATTAATTCCATTGGTCCCATTTCCGACGCCGAAGGAAATTATGACATCGAAGATAACGACTTATCTAAATGGAAATTAACCGACGAAGATATATTAGATATAGGAGATTTTGTTCTGGTTAAAACCAGTAGTAGAAGACGTAGAAGACATTACACTAGCTTCCAGAAGTGAAATTGAACTTAAATTACCACAGCCAACTAATCCAGCTGGCACATCTCGATGCCGGACGAGGTATTTATTTGATGTTAACTTTGGAGACTGCTATATTAGATAATCAAATACTTTTTAATTACCTTTGTTCTCTCTTACACATTTTTACTACATATAATATAATATTATTTTGATGTAGCTTCGATGGTAAAAAATAAGCCTGTGTTTATGTTTATTATAATGTCTTGTTTTTTACGTTATTGTAAGTATAAAATAAAGTAAAAAACACGATGGTCGAATGTGCCCCTTTAAAAGTCTAAGGTACCCCTCCGGCGTGGCACATTTGACAAATTCGTTAGTTTTTAAAAAGAGGCCGAATAAGGTATTTACACTATTTTTGTAACTCCTTGGCCAGTTAAATATTAAGATTAATTTCTAATAGTTACGATAAATTTTCAAAATTTACGTTTTTCTCGAAAAATAAGCGAGAAATATGGCTTCGCAAAAAAGGTGTCACAGGTGCCCCACTTTCCCCTACATACGGCCAGGAAACTGAAATTCTAGCGCTTCCTTGTTATTTTTGGTTCACTCATTTGCCCTTTTTCGCACGAATTTGAGAAGTTGCTAGACCTTTACGGCTGTGCGTATGAATGTACGAGCATTTATGTTAATGTGAAAAGGTTTTGGAATAAGCCCGAAATTATGCGCCAAAAACTTGTTGTACTTTTACAAACTCTACACACTGACCAAGTGACTGTCACGTCAACTGTCATCTAGACATGATGGCATTTCCATGTTTCTATCACTTGAAATTATCTCACTCACTAAAGTCAGCAGTCAAGATGCGTTTGTCATTATGTCCGAATAGACAGACAGTCTGTTTTGATTGAAGTATGTGTGTGTATGCATGTATGGATGTAGCTAACCTTCCAGTGAAGTTGCTGTTGGAAAATGTTGTTGAAAATTCATAAATACCTCACACATACTTGGAATTCCTTGCTTAAACCCGTAGAATATCTCCCCCAATTTTGTTTAAAGTGATCATTACAAATGCGATTTGTTACCAGTTTTAGACCAATAATAACAACCACCCAATTTTGACAACAATAACAACATTTATATTACCATTTGCTCAACTGGGCCCATCATACCACATATGCACGCATACATGCACATAAAAGAGTAGCTCGTCGTCGCCCGGAGAGTTAAAAAAATTGTAATCCCCAAGCAGGTCGAAGCACACAGTCGACGACGTGGCACAACGGCACAGCGGCAGCATATCAATTCAACAGATACAACAACAGATAGCACAACAGTGGCTCAGTAAGAAGGCACGTCTCCAGTTTGGTTGTACAAATTTCTTTACAATTTGACATCTGTCAAATTGTGGACATAAAATGTCAGTGACAAATAGCGGCAGCCAAGCAGAACCGAAACTGACAACATAAAAAAGTGGCAAACGCTGAAGAATTGAGTGAGTTAAGTATATTTAACATTTACATATTTATTAATACATAAATGCCTATGCCCGAATGTGTGAGTGGATGTTTGTACGCATGTATGCATGTTTGGATGTACAAATCAGGCGACCAAATTTAAATAGATTGTTTACCGTTTGTGCGTATGTGCATTCATACATACACATATATACACATACATACATACGTTCAATGCGATGCAGCTGAAAACAATCCTTGGGCGACAGCACAGAAGGTGGTGACCAAGAAGCTGCAGTTCGCTAAAGAATCAATAACCGATTTCTTGCATGAAGTGGTGAACGCACTTTGCCCAAATAAAGAAAGTTGTTTCCTTAATTTCCGGATCCACCTCACATCAAGTTCCGCGAATCCCGGCAGACGAGGTTCTCCAGGCTGCAAAGAAGTTCAAAGATCAGACGCGCGTCCTAATCAGATACTTAAACTGGCCTTTGCCCAGGCAACATCGACGTTCCCACACATATTTAATATAGGCTTAGCGGAGGGCACGTTCCCATCAATATGGAAGCGACAAAGGCCGGTTCTACTGCCTAAACTGCAAGCAATGGACCGTCTAGCTTTAAACCAGTCTGCCTACTCTACTCTGCAAGTCAAGTACTGGAACGAAGGCGGTTATAGCCTCAAGAACGAGATTTATTCCGGCTAGGGAATATTTGAGAATATCCACCGTGGACGCTGTGAAAACTACCACAAAAATTGCGTAAAAGACGCAAAGCACTCCAACGAGTACTGTTTAGTTGTAACTCTGGATGTAAAAAACGCACTCAATACCGCAAATTGGGCGAAAATCCTGGACAAGATTGGAATATCCCCTAACCTGCGAGCAATTATACGAAGCTACGCGAAGAACGCGTACTGGATTACGGCACGGTTGCCGGAAGAAGTTCGTTCCCATATCTAGCCGGTAAAAAGTAGAGGCGGCATCTATACAAGTTGGCAATCACAACATCACAAAACTGCCAGCAGTAAAATACCTGGGAATAATGATAGACAGTAGGCTATCGTTTAAGACACACGCGGAGTGTGCGACCAAAAAGCGTCAGCGACTGCTAAACACGCGCGGGCCAAAGCAACGGCGTCGCCAACTTCTCGCAGGCATGGTGAAAAACCAAATACTGTACGGTGCACTGTCTGGCATGTGGCTACGCAATATTCGTCTTATCTACGCTTCGGATATGATCAGCCTTCAAAAGTGTGTCGGAAGAAGCCGCGCTAGTTATCGCTGAATACTGTGGAGAAAACACGATTTTGAGACTGGTGTAGTCGTCTCTTCCAATCTTTGGGATGAAGATGACCCTCCCCATCCTCCAAGAGCGTGGTATATAGGCCAGTGCCAAGAATGTAGAGAAGATTTCCTTCAAGGCTGCTGTCACGGACTCTATGCCTTTCTTCAGCATGGCAGGATATATGCCATCTGGTCCGGGCGACTTGTAGCCGCCAAAATATTTGATGGCACATCGAATGGCGACCTCATTGCTTTATTAATTCGAAATGAAAAGTGCAAACTTATTTAATAGCAAATTCGAGATATGCCAGCTCGTAATGAGCAAAAGTTGAAATTGAATAAAAAGTTTAAGCCTATGGAGGAGGGCATATTTTAAAGGCACATTTTGATTATCATACAAAGTGACACAAAATTAATCATGCTATCGGATTATTTATATTTTTTACAAATAGTGCACTACGTCAATCATAATTGAAATTTGTCAAGTGTCGAGCTGCTGTATAAAAACAGACAAGCAATGGCGGGCGTAAAGGTCAAAAGTCATCACTCAATATAATTTCTTTATTTATTATTTTTTTAAATTTTATTTAACAATTTTCAAATAAAAAACTGGATGAATTATTTTGCGCCACCTGAAAATTCAAAAAATTTCAGCACTCAAAGACATTTTTTTATTTAATTTTTTTTTTTTTTATTTAATAATTTTCAAATACAAAACTGGATGATTAATTTTCCGCTACCAGAAACGTCAAAAAATTTCATCACTCAAAGTCATTTTTTTATTTAATTTTTTTTAATTTTATTTACTAATTTTCAAATACAAAACTGGATGATTAATTTTGCGCCACCTGAAAATTCAAAAAGCTCCATCGCTCAAAGAAATTTTTTTACTTAATTTGTTTTCTAATTTTATTTAATTATTTTCAAATAACAAACTGGATGATTAATTTTGCGCCACCTGAAAATTCAAAAAAATTCATCACTCAAAGTAATTTTTTTATTTAAGTTTTTTTTTATTTTATTTAATTATTTTCAAATACAAAACTGGATGATTAATTTTGCGCCACCTGAAAATTCAAACAATTTCAGTACTCAAAGCACACTTCAAAAAGAATTTCAATTGCAAATCAACAACAATCCAAGAGAACTACCAAACATAGAACAACAATAGATGCTGTATTTGTGAGGTATCTTGATAATATTTCATCCAATACTTTTGTAACGTACTTTAGTTATCATCGACCAATCGTCACAGTAATACCGGCAGAGGAAACATCGAATATAACTATTACTGAAGTCACAGATGAAAATATCTAAATTGTGGCTTGATATTAATATCGAATTTTGATATCACATGTAAATAAATGTTTATTAAATAAAGTTACCATTTTCTGTAAGAAATTCGTAATACTTCATTTTTTCATTAGGCTATATTTAATTCCTGTAATAATATTATCTTTTATGCATATTACTTGTACACACACGATGTTTCACATCTGCCAGGCGTCCCATGACGGCTCACATTTTTATTGTTAGAGTTCGTTTTTCAGTACTAAGTAATCCAGCGTAATCCACAAAATTTAATAGCTCATATCGAATTTGAATAAAAAAAAAAATAGTTACATAAGCATAAAATTAATTAATAGATATGACTAAGCTAGTTTTCATGTGCGGAATATCCCTGAAAGTACAATAATTTTTACTCTTACATACATATACGAGTATTACAAAACAAAAATTCATGTAATTGTCCCTGTACTCGCATTAGTGAAAAGGCGCATGATTTGTTTATATTTCTGTCTTTGCCCCTTTTAGAAAAGCTAAGCCGCACACACTTCTCCTAGGGCAGTTTTAAATATTTCATACTGTTCTTATTATTTCTCCTATATAATTTCACCATGGCTTCTACTTTACGAGTACTACACTTTTATTACCTAACAAGTGTTAGAAGAGCACAGAAACTCTCACCTATAGAAAATTATGCGGTACCATTTACACATTACTCGCAAGCAACTAACAGTAAGAAACCTCTACCCCTACACGGGGTGACACTACGGGCAAATCATGGGCATTAAAGCAGTAGCAGTCTAAGTATTTTCTAATGTACTTTTATGCAATTGTGTTAAAATGCGTGAAAATATCCTGTATTTAAGCGAATTCGCGGACGCGTGGACGCAATAAAATCGCACGCCTAGTAATCGTTTGACACGCACATTGGATAATTGAGGTTATGTGTTTGCTTGTGGGGACACAGTTGAATTAAGCAGAAGTAGGTAAACATACATACATATGCAGATATGCATAGTAGATACAAATGTTTATATAAAAGTGTATAAGCAGACGCTCAAGATAATTTTTTTAATTACTTGCACTCAGCATTCAAGGCAACGTTTGTGCAATTATGCAAAAATCAGTCTACGCATAATACAACGAATTTCGGGGGTACTGGATATTTTCTAACAAATCACTAATAATGCGGTGGAAGCCAAGCATTCAATATTGGGGTAATAAAAATAAAAATAGAAAAATACTTGTGGTAAACGGTTGTTTAATCTGGACGGAGCGGAAAAGAGTACCGCCAATTGTCAATAAGATTGCGGAAAATACCTTACTAACACTAAGAAGTCTGGGGTAATTTTCGCAGGGGAACAAAAATTCTCTCATTTTTATACGATATTCTTATTATCATTGAAAATCAATGCTTGAACAAAATATTTGTTCTATACTTTGTTCAGTTGTTGCTATTTATTATTATTTGCTGTTGTTTTTGCTGCAATGTTTATTTCCGGCTTCTTAGCTAAGCTGTGCACAAACATTTATGCACACAATCCAATAAATTTACCGACGAGTGGTTTACGCACTCGGTTTGCGAGCGTAAATCGGAAACCCGTCACACCCCGTCCTTGTCAGCCATCGATTGGCAAAGACCAATCCATTTATGATTTTTATCGTACACAATTCTGGCACATTTCATTTCGCCACCCGCAAAACGCTGTCAATTGAAATTGAAATGGCATCCGGTTGGCGATGTCGTGGAATCCAAACAGTGCAAAGGATAGCAAAGCATAAATTTCTTGCATTCGCGTCGGCTTTCTGCTTGGCTACATGCTTACGATGATGGGCGATATGAAACAAAGTGAAAAAATTCGAGGAAATGCTTGTTTTGTGCCACTCAGCTGTTAGCGAGTGCCGAAGGAGTGACGCGAAACCAGGGCAAGGACAGGCCGCACACTTTCCACTTATACTTTCAAAGTCGCTTAGTTGAAAGGTTAGCTGGGTGAAAGTGTGCGGTGAATAGAAGCGCGGCAATACTGACAAAACGCTGCGCTCCCCGCAATAAGTTGGCAACGCGGTGTGCCATAGTGCACGTGACAAACACAGTGGAGCGCGGGCAAGCAATGAGTTGAAGTGGGGAATTGTTTTATGAATTATTAAAAAGGTTCCTAAATGTTGACACAATTTGGTCGTGAGCTACATACAGAAAAGTTCCTGAATGGATGTGAAAATTCGGAAGCCGATTTTATTGTGTTTTCAAATTGGACAAAACAACTTATTTGAGTTTACGAGTAGCAGTCTTTGTCATGCGGCTACGATGGGGAGTCAGCACACAGTCAATTGTGAGGCAGAACACAATCGATTGGTATCGAGGAAGGAGGAGGAGGAGGGTCTACCAAAAATGTATTTTCGGAAGCAGCGAAACAGCAGTGCGAAGAGGTTGAGATGCCGACAAGCAGAAATACCGCACCAAAAATTCTATAAAAACTGCGGCAACCAGCTAGAGTGGGTTGGCACCCTCAAACGCGCAGATAGAAATCTGTTAATAGAAATTCAGGACACACCAAAGGCAGTAAGAGATGTAACTCTCACGTTTTTCTGTTGAGAACGCCTGATAATTAAAACCGTTTCATTAAACGATGAATAGCTGACAGATTAGAATTAGAAAAATCATCACCAAACAAACCACAGTTAACGCCCACACCAGAATTTTTTGAGAAGTGGCACAATTGGAATATGTTATAAGCTATTCACATTTTAATAGCGCTCCAACGAAACCCTAAGTTTGACATGCTGCTCGTATAATATTATCTCTGGTGTAAACTGCAAATAAACGGGAAGTATTTCGGAGCACATAATGAGTAACGGAGAACTTTGAAGACGAACGAACGAGGAGCCCATCTTATGCCAGCTAAAGCATCTTGGCTCTTACTTCTTTGCCACGCCTGCTGATATAGTTGGCGCTGACATTAAAAATCTGATGCATTTCATCAGTAGCACAAAGCGGCTGACGCAAACATAGTCATCGTTCGTAATACTCACGCTCCTAACCATCCCATCACCACCTCTCCCCGCCCTCTCCCTGCATCTCATCGGTCTTTCTCTTTCACCTCACCTCCTTGACAATGATATCACAAAGGACGAATATTTCTTCGTCCAAGTGTGCTCACTCCCTGGGCAACCATACCAACCTAACCTATGCCAGCTAAAACTCAGAAAATTAAGTCGAATAGGCCACGCTCTTAGAAAATCGCCGCACAGCATCGCAAGAATGGCAAAGAGAATAGGATAGGAATCCGCAGAAAAGTAGAAGCCGTGATCGGTTAAAGAACACCTGGAAAAGATCCATTAGGCATGACTTATCTTCCATGAGCACGTGTTGGGACAATGCATAAGGAGAGGCGATAGCATCTATTCGCGTACGTTGGATAAGTCTTATAAAAGCCCAATGCTCCTTAAAGGAATAATCGGGAGAAAAAGAAAATTTCGGAGCACTGTTGAATGAGGCCAGAAGTGGAGGAGATTTAGAGAGAACTGCAGGTAGAGGAGAAATAGAATGAAACTTCCCAATATCATGCTGTATGTCTGTCCTTTATCGATAATTTCGAGTCCCCATCTGTCTGGGGTCAGTTTTTTCTAATCCACTTCTTCTCTTCTTGATTGGCGCGAAAACCGCTCAATAGAATTTGGCCGAGTTTAATAAGTCGGCGTTTCGTACGCCTGTCGTTTCTTTCTTGCGCCAACCGGCACCAGTTGGACATATTAAGTGAAGCCAAGCCCTTCTCCGCCTGATCTTACCAACGGAGAGGAGTTTTTTCTTTTCCTCTGCTACCACCAGTTGGCACCGCATCGAATACTTTCAGAGCCAGCGCGTTTGTTTCCATTCGGACGACATGACCCAGTCAGCGTAGCCGCAGGATTTTTATTCGCTGCGGTATGTCTTTTTCGTCGTGTAGCTCATACAGCTCATTGCTCCATGGCCTGCGATATTCGCCGTCGCCGTCGCCAACGTACAATGGTCCAAAAATCTACCGCAGAATCTTTCTCTCAAACACTCCGCGCCTCTGCGCCATACGTTAGGACGGGCGTGATGAGAGCCTTGTAGAGAGTAAGTTTTGTTCGTCGAGAGAGGACTTTACTACTCAATTGCCCACTTAATCCAAAGTAGCACTTGTTGGTAAGAGAAATTCTCCGTGGGATTTCACGGCTGAGTTTGTTAACGGTGTTAATGCTCGTTCCTAGGTGAATGTAATCTCTTACAACCTGAAATTCATAACTGCGGGTATACCAAATTCAGACAACGCGGCATATAGGCAGGTTTAAAATGGGCAAAAGGATGGTGAGTGTAGGAGAATCGACAATCACGGGTATTTTCCAAGACTTGGTGTATTGTAAATATAGTTTTGGGGAATGGTTCCATATGAAGAAGTCCACACATATGGGGAAAGTCTCTGATTGCCCTGCATTGGGAAGGGCCAGGACGATTCTTCTACATATGGTCTAAGCAGTTCACAACTTCCGAGTCTCATCCAGGTATTCTCTAGGCAGCTGCTAAACATCCATTTCAGAGCGAGCTAATGTGAGAAGGCGAAACAGGCCGGGATATTTGGTAGAGCGCTGGGTTTGCGACCCGCCACGTATAAATCTTTCCTCAATGACAAACAAAACAAAGCCTTGGATGAGAGTTGTTGTTGTTGTTGTAGCAGCATAAACATTCCCCATACTTACATACGGGGAATGCTGCCGAAGTGACAGTCCTTGGCCGGATATAAATCCGGGTCGTTTCGATAACGTAGAACCGACTGTCGTGGAAGCATAACTTGGATAAGAGCTACCTGCTATGATGACGACCCCTGTAAAAAATATAAAAGAAATTCTGTTTAATTTTTTATTTAAATTTACCTCGAGCTTACTTTCGAGCTTTAAATATGGGTGAAAGAAACTGTGCGCGAACAATAAAACGTGCGAATCGACCAAGCGAAAATGAGGCGCTGGTAATTAATATTTTTTTTTGCGACGAAATAAAATTGAAACGAGAAACTGGCATGCAATTTAGATTAATTTAACATGTAACTGTATAAAAAATTAAAAAAGTCAATACACGACAGTCTTAAAAATCGTAGCGTACTACGCACAGGTGGGGGCTTGCTAATTAGCTTACCTGCATACATCAACAGGGAAATCCACTGAGACTGCAATACACAGCCTGGTAACAGTTATTGAAAAGGCTATTGAGTCCAAACAGATAGCTCTATGTGCATTTATTGACATATCAGGGGCTTTTGATAACACTTCCTATGAGGCACTCTACTATGCTCTATATGTAAAGGAGGTACCTGAACCCATCACTAGATGGATAATATTCATTCTGAAATCTAGGACGATCAGTACCGAACTAGGAGGAACAATCAAATCTATTAAAGCCACAAGAGGTTGCCCTCAAGGAGGCGTACTCTCTCCTCTTTTGTGGACTCTAGTCTCCACAAACTGAATAACCTAGGATTTCACACTCAGGGCTACGCTCATGACCTAGTAGTTTATGTATTAGGCTGGAATGAGGAAACCATTTCGGATCGCATGCAGCAAGCCCTTACAATAATAAACAAATGGTGCACGGAAAAAGGGCTCTCCATTAACCCATCCAAAACAACACTTGTACCGTTTACTAGGAGAAGGAACATAACTCTCAAATGTCCGACCCTTAATGGAACAACACTTCAACTCTCGACAGAAGCGAATTATCTTGGCGTCAGTCTTGACAAAACGCTTACGTGGAATTTCCATATTGAGAGAGTTACTTCAAAAGCCACAAGGGCATTCTTTGCCTGCACAAGGCTTTTTGCTAAGACATGGGGACTTAACCCTAGAATGACCTTCTGACCTATTACAGGGGCTATGAAAACATGTCCCACGGATGCATTGGGTGTGCTCCTGAACATACCAGCGCTTTCAATCTTAATTGAAAGGGAAGCTCGTTCGAGTGCCTTAAGATTAAAAGGTATATCTGAACTTAAAAGTGCGGATATGAAAGGACATTTAAAGATCTTAGAAGACTTCCTACATAGTCCCATTCTTCATAGGGATGATATACTATCACGCAAACCAATACTCTTCAGGAACTTCCAAGTTATAATTAATGAACGAGCAGACTGGAGAACTAACTCCATGACTTTCAAACCTGGCTCCCAGCTATGGTTTACTGATGGGTCCAAATAGGAAAATGGTAGAACAGGGGCAGGAATCAATGGGCCTAAATTCAAAAAATCGATTCCGATGGGATTCTACCCAACAATATTCCAGGCAGAAATACCTACATGCCACCGAAATATGTGTGAGAGAATGCCTTAGCAGGAAAATGAGAAGTACTCACATCTACATACTTTCAGATAGCCAAGTGACTCTAAAAGCCCTTCTATCAACAACTATCACCTCCAAATTGGTAAATGATTGCCTAAACCTTCTCAACACGTTAGGGAACCTCAACATAGTAACACTAGGCTGGATTCCGGGACGTGAAGGACATTAGGGAAATGAAATGGCTGATGACCTTGCAAAACAAGGAGCAAATATGCAACTTACTGGTCCTGAGCCTTTCTGTGGACTCACAAAAGGCCACATTAATGAATTCTTTAGGAAATGGGAAGAAAGAAAATTTGCTGCACACTGGCTAAACTGTTCCGGTCAGCGTCAAGCCAAACTATTCCTAAGTCCCAACAAAGGAATATCTGACAAGCTTCTCTCACTAAGCAGAGTAGATCTGCATCTTTTAACAGGATATCTTACAGGTCACTGCAGCCTGAGGTATCATCTAAATAATATTGGTCTATCTGAGACCAATGTCTGCCGCTTTTGCGAAATGGACATAGAAAGCTCAGAACATGTGCTTTGTGAATGTCCTGCGTTGGGCAGACAGAGACTTCATCACCTTGGTGGTATCGTAGTATATCCAGGCAATCTTTGGAACAACAAACCCAAAATTGTGCTAAAATTTTTAAAAAGCCTAAAACTCTAGGGTTACAAAAATAGGTCTTTCACAATAGATCAGCTCTGGTCGCAGTGCGTAATGGCCTTCTAATAATAATAATACCTGCATACATACATATGTACCTACAGCCTTATGCCAGTACACAAAACGTCATGCAGTCAATATAGAGAACCAGAATATTTTTATTAAATTCTCGAAAAAAAATTACAAATAACTGTGTTTTTTTTTTACACTGAAGGGCATCTAGGCTAACAGTAAATCTTCAATCATCCCCACAATTTAAAACACCCTTAAAAACTCATTCAATAACTTACGCATTAATTCACTGAAATTTCACTTTAATTTCAATCAATATACTCTCGTAGCCACATACATATGTATGAGTATGTATGCACAAAGTATGTATTACATTAGCATAACATAATTATACCCCTGCTACACTTACATTAACACCCCTATCTCCGGCCGCTTTCGGTGTTAGAGAATTCTCAAATTCAAGTAGTCAACCTCATTTTACTTTTCCCACTTTCAGCAGCGTTTTGCATTCATATTTCATATTTAAAACATTGCACGTAAAAAATAAAAAAAAATTAATTGAAGTGTGTGGCATTCAACGTCCAACACGATTTCGCCCCCAAACCACCAAACTCATGCCCCTGAAGAGAAATGAGTAGCGCGTTGCACTTCATTCAACTTTCACCCATCTAATGACGCAATAAAAAATATTTTCTGCGCACTTTATATTCTGGAGTGAATTTTTATATATATGTATGTACGTGTGTATGCACTTATGTTTTTTGTACTCACAACTAGGGGAAATGGGAGAAATATAGCGAGGGAAAAATCAAAAGGGAAACTCGAACAAAAATTGCAAATATTCAGCGGCAACAGCCACTACCCCGGGAGTAAAATCTCAGTAAAGGAAAAGTGTTCCTAAAGCATTGGACGGAGCTTTGTCAAGTTGTTTGTTGGGTGGTGAGGGGGGAACGTGGCCTGATTGCACTTCGGTTTCAACCACATTATTAAATGCCAAGCGAAAATTGCCACAACTCATTGCTGCTGCTTGCTGCAAGTTGAAGGGAAGTCAGTATGAACGGACAGACAGCGGTAAACATGCATACATACATGCATGCATACATAGATATTAATGTAGGTACTCGTATGTATATATGCACGCTCGTACTACGAATCGAAAATTGGCGTTCAGCGTCGAAAAGGGTAAAGCGCTACATGGGAAAATATTAAGTTGAGGGTAATCGTTGCCGATTGACACTTTAAAATGGGTAGTTTAAATATTTTTAATGACGCCTTTTGGCGTTTAAATTTTTCACACACAATATACATACATACATATTTCGATATTATGAACACATAAAATACGTAAATGCTTGCATCTGTGTATCTAGACCAATTCGTATTTATTCATGAAAAACTACAAAAAATGTTCAAGATCTTCTGATCTGCTGTTGATGAATTTCTTTAAACGCAAATACCGCCGTGAGACATCATTCCAAAGAGTTGTGAAATCCCTTTGCTGAACGAGGGCAGCGGGTGATTATATCAAAATTCCTAAAGTGTACGACCCATAGAGGTGAACATTTTTTTTTGGTGATCAGAATTAACTTTTGATATTTGTGGCCAAAGTTGCCTAGAAAAATTATGAATCTGAGTTAAATACTTTGTTCGATCATAGGAAATAAAATTTAATAGTAATTTTTTGCCAGGCATTTTAACCCAGTACTGTCTCGTGGTAGGTCTTTTTGACCCTTTGACAAGTACCTAAAATGTTCTACTACAAATGGAGCCAGGAGCAAATATTTTTCTTGGAAATTTTCACTGTGGGCCTTTTCTCATATAAAATTGTCGTGAGGGAGGTGTGATTTGTGATGCATACTACTGGACAGTACCTCTGGACAGTACCTACATACATACATACCTATGTATATCCCTATATGGCAGTGCAAGGTTGAAAGAAGGGCCACGCTGCCGATGTTCGAGATGCATCTTTCTTCAAAAAATCTTGTGGACAGATGATTTTAAGTTGGACAACGATGGAACTACTCTTACTAACCATAATTCCCTATTGGGCTGTGATAGGCGAAGGCAACCCAAATAAAAAGAGAACAAAAGCTCACAGAGAACATTTAATGTGGATGCCTTAAAGTAAAAGATACTTGACGCGGCTGATGAAATGAGGTAGCGTCTAAGAATATACAGGGCCAGGTAAATCCGGAATGTTGAACTTCAAAACAAAACTATTGGATATTTACTCAAAAATAATTTTATTTGCACTTAACTTTGTATAATTTGAGTACACATATCATAGTTGAAAATTATTCAATATAACCTCCATCTCGTGCAATTATCTGCTCCAGCCGGGACCTGAAGCGCCCACATGCGCGAGCTACCTCCTCTTTGTCCATTGTGGTCATCACTTCCTCGATGGTTGTCTTCAGAGCGTCCTTAGTGTTATGAGGCTTCGCGTTAGTTTTTGCTTCAACTGTGCTCCACTCGTAATAATCAAGAGGATTGCAGTCTGGGCTTGAAGGTGGCCAAAAATCTGGTGACCAGTTGTAGGGTAGGTTGTTCTGGAGCCAAGCCTGCGTCTTCTTTGCATTGTGAGCAGGTGCGGAGTCCTGCTGAAACACATATTCTCTTCCAGCAGCCACGCGGTCCATCCAGGGTTTAACAACTTGCGTTTTTTTGTAACCAAACCACTCAATTATCTCTTTAGGGCTTTTTCCGGCGCGAAGTGACTCTAGTATCGCAGCTCTTCTGTCCTGCTCTCGATTCATTGTTTCACTAGCTCTTACTTCGGCACTCCAATGTCAATCAGGAAACAATACACTAAAAATATGTTCCTTTATCAGCGGTTTTAGACTTAACGCTACTGCTCCAGAGCTTTCGAAATGTTTTCCGGATTTACCTCGACGGAACTGTATAAGCGTCGTGAAAAGTTATTGAAGTAAAATATTTAGAATATGTATCAGCAATAGGGGTGGCCATGTCATGAAAGAATTACAGTAGGAACTCGATTCTTGCCCACTTTCCGACCGAATTTTGTGTTTTCTAGAAAATATGCAACATTTTTTGTTTTGTCTTTCTCTTTTGCGCTTTTTTGACGTTGTATTTTTGGGAATAAAACTCGGGGTAACTGGTAATGACATTTTTTGAATTGACTGAGCTGAATGAATTCGGGGGAAGTACCGCCTAACTGTTTTGCTGACGGAGTGACAGTTTTGCGTTAACTTTTGCAAAGTGTGGTCTCATAAAGGCGTAGTGAAAATTTACCCTGCTTACTATAAAAGAAAAAGCTGTCATTCTGAACCAATTAAATGCGGGAGTTTTCTTAATGCATTAGCTAAAAACTTTCAAGCGCATAGAGCAACAAGAACTCGTATTAGAAACATGAAGAGTCCGAAAAATATCGTTACGCGATCTGAATTCAGTTCAGGTAAAAGGAAAGCTCTTAAGATTTCTGGGTTTCAAAAATGGACCAAAAAAGCCTAACACTTATCAATTACAAGTGATATGCTTTGGCCACGGGTAGATCGTGTGCGTTCGAGGGAGCTTCTATGGCTAAGAAAGCCGCAGCTCCCGAATTTGGTAAGGATATCTACCAAATTCGGGAGCTGCTGCTTTCTTAGCCATAGAAGTTCCCTCGAACGCACACGATCTATCGGACATTGTGCGTTAGGTGTCGATGCGGTGAGGTTTGGGATTGTTTCAAGTCCTTTCTGCAGAAGCTGTCTAAAGGACGAGATGGAATCATCTCAGCACCTTCTTTTCAGCTACTCTGCTCGCGTCGAGCAAAGGTTTAGACATCTGGGCTGTCATTTTCTAGCTATACTTGCGGATATTGCGGGTGTAAATATCACACATCTGGTGAAATTCATCAACAGCTTGAAGCGGTTAATGCGATCGTAAATCGCCACTGTTGGTCATCAACAAGGTTAGGATTTCAAGGCATTTGCCTATTTTGTCTGCCTGATCCTATCTGTAAACGAAATCAAAAATTACGCGACATCTCTTTTATGCAAAATATAAATTTTTATTTTGCCTTTTTTGGTTTTATGGCTTTTTCCCGCCTTTTCTAGGTGCTTTGCCTTTTTCTTGCCTTTTTATATTTAAAGCCTGACAAAGTACCTTGGATTTTGCACAGCTTTTTTGTTTTACAACATTGCTCTCTACTCATCAGCTGATTTCTATTTCTTCTTCAGCTTGCGATATGATGAATTTCTTTTGTTTTTTTTGTAGATAAAACTTGACATTTTCAAATTTGTGCGTTAATTTTCTTTGTGAGTTAAATATTTGCGATAATTTAAAATGCCTAAGGCACATTCTTATAATTCCGTGAAACTCCGCGGCTATATAAAAGAATTTGGGGAAGTTAGTAACAGAAGTAAGCATACACCGGACACGTTTTCAATTTTCCCCCAATCGATTCCTTCAAACAACCTAAGTTATAACAAAATTGTGTTTTATTTACATGAATGATACGCAAAAATCATATTTAATAATGACAAAATTTTAAAAAGGAACAAAATTATAGCTTTTTATATAAAACTTTATACAAATTCATGCCTCAAAAGTAAGTATACAGTTCATCATATTATTAATTTGTGAAATTAAAAACTTGATTAAAATCAATTCCTAGTATTTGGTAGGATTACCATTAGGCTTTACAATCGCTTTAAGTCGTGATGGCAATGATTTCACCAAGTTTTCAGTTACAGCTGGTGATATTTTATTCCCTTCCTCTTGAAGGACGTTTTTCAGTTGTTCCTTACTTCTAATCGAATGTTTACGTATTTCCCGCATTAAATGTTCCGATAAATGTTCGATTGGGTTGGTATCCGGGGACTGTGGCGGTGTTTTCAGCTGTTTTCGCACATTGTGTAACAGCCACTCTCGTACAATGTTGGATGTGTGCTCGGGGTCATTATCCTGCTGGAAGATAAACGTTCCTCCAAGACACAATTTCGTAGCGCTTTCTTTTAAGTTATTTTTCAAAATATTTAAGTAACCATATCGGTCCATAATAATCCAATTCCGCGTTAACTTTTCTCCAAACTTTTTCACGGCCATCAGATCCACAGATACTGAACTTACACTCAACAGAAAATATGACTTGGTTCCAAAACGTTTGGTCATATTTTTCATGATCTTTTACTCCGATTGATACTACTCACGAAGGACTTTTTCCTAACACTGCACCCATGATAACCAGCTCTATGCAAAACCCGGCGAATAGTTTGGGTGCTTAATTGTTTTCCAGTCTCTTTTTCAACTTCAGATTTCAATTTTGGGGGCACTTATTTTGGGGTTTGTCCTGATTTTCCGTACGACTAAGCTTTTTTCTCTGGGACTTAAGAGCGGCGGACGCCCACAACGCTCTTTATTAGTGGTGCTTCCCGCACGTTTATATTTATTCACAATCTTTTGAACTGTAGCAAAACTCCTATCTATCAAACGACCGATTTCTCGCAATGATTTATGTTCCTTGTGATATTTTATAATCAGTTTTTTTAAATCATCAGAAAGCTCTTTCCCTCTTGGTGCCATTACTAAAAATGTCGCAGAAATTAATACAAAACGTACTTCCCTAAATTTGTATACTCACTTTGGTTATTTCCTTTTAATAGTTTTAACTTTTTTAATGCGTTAAAGTAAATGTTATGCTAACTGAACAATCGTTTGCTGTATACTAACTTTTGTGACATAAATTTCGCTGGCATCAAAGACAAAGCAAAGCGTGGATAACGGTACCTAAAATTTACAGCTAAATTAAGGCGCATATGACAGCTTATCCCAATACAGAATTACCATGTGTAAAATATTTTGATTACATATTAAGGAAAGCGTTAGCGTCAAACAATTCCATAAATCAGGCTCCTGTATACTTATTTATGTTACTAACTGTAAATCGTGGTAAAGTTATAATTATCCATATGAATATACTCGTACATACATACATCGCCATGTGTGTATGTGTAACACTGAAGTCAGTCAAACAGCCACTTCATGGATTAAATGAAGATTATAACATTCCAAAACGAATAATTAAAAACATTTCAGTGGATTTAGTAGTGGAAAATGGGGAGTTGTGAGACATTGTTACCTTTCGGCATTATGCATTTGTTTACATTCGATTTTAAGTGTCAACAAGTGTTCTCGACGCGATCTCACTTTTCAGCTAGCATTGGCCATATTTACACGCATTCGACGCGTCTCTCCAGTTACTGTGTTTTGGAATTTCTCGGTAAGTTTTTTTCATCATTTGTTTTGCGATACATTCGATCAGTTGTTGAAGCAAATTGCAAATGTTAATATATACAAATTATTAATTGTCCTATTAGCTTTGAATTTACACATTCACTTGGGCATGAACGTTCGATGTGTTTATGACTACGCGGCCATTAAAAAAAAAGAAGCGATTTGGGGAGTTGTAAGACAGCAAATGTTGTGAGACACCGTTTTTTTCGACGTTTTAACGCATCTTTCATAAGTACCTCGCAATATTCAAGCATTGTTCATCAGAATTTGAAGAAGAAGAAGATTTTTGCATCATCTGCCAAGGTGCAATGCCGAAAAAGTTAAGCAGAAACAGCTCCATTCATTGCAATGTATGCGATCGAGCTGTTCACCTAAAGTGTGCCAATTTACGAACTGGTTATTATACATGTTCTCACTGCGAATCATCAGATTGATGGCATTGCATTTTTTATACACTTTTTTATAACAATAGTCTTTTCTTTTTTATTTTTCATCTTAATAAAGAACTAGCAACTAAAATAAGTAATTTTTATTGATTTAAACCATGGTGTCTCACAACTCCCCACATTTTTGTATTTTGTATTATATTTTATATTATTATATACAATTTTAATTTTAAGGAAAATTGTAGTTTTGTTAAATAGGCCATACCAATAGCTTCCAGTATTCATTGACTAAAGATTCCTTCGTTGACATATGCAGAATATTAAGATTTTGAGTAATACGGGTCCAAAAACAAAACCCGTCTCACAATTCCCCATTCTCCCCTACTAAATACTAATTTAGTTGATTCTAATTATTTTTGTATATTTACTTTGCAACCGTATTGAAAAACCAAATATTAAAGTTGAATGAATTATGTATTTAGTACTTTGTATTTTCTTGTTCTTTTTGTTAATGGCAATTAAATTTTTTTAACCGTTACCAATATATTGAATTGAAATAAATATTTCAAACTCCTATCTAATGAAAACATTTTTATTTTTCACGTTTTATTTAAAAATACTTCAAATTTAGGATGACACAATAAAAGCCGAATATTAAAGTTACATACTGCATATACTGTGCGCGTCAAAATAAAGTGTACAAAGCATTTTCTTATAATATAGATTTATTTCAGTCTTTTATAACAAAACAATATATTTTAATTTCATGTTTTTCAAATTAGTATTTAATTCTCTACTAATTACTACAAAACAACAAAAAAATAAATTACAACAACAAAAGTTGTAAGACAAAAACAAATTTTGTGCATATTTTACGCGTCAAAATAAAGTGTACAGCGTACATCAGTAGCATTTTAGCGATGTTGTACGGTAAAAAATACCGTTATATTTGGTTGTTTACTTCCTTTTTCGATGCATTGAAACTTTTTTCATATTGTATTTTGGTAGCAATCGGCAGAGTGAAAAGTTTTTGTCTACAGTAAATTAAATTCTATTATTTATTTTTTTGACGTGATAACGTCTTATAATTCGATTTAACAGGCTGCATGCACGAAAAAATGTGTCGTTACCTTGCTCATTAGTGTTACCTTGCTCATTGCCGTTACCTTGAATGAACTGCAAGCGAAAGCGCGGAACGAACGACAAAGCAAACGAACGGCAACGTTCGACATCTTGCTCTCTCCTACTTAAGTGAGCGTATGTGTGTATGTATATGCGCATATGTACATATATAAATTCACGTATTTATATTTGCATATGCCTTCTTACTGATTATTATTAATTTGATTTACTTGAAGAATTTAAAATAAAACCAAGTTTGTTAATAATACCTGTTGTTTTAATGTTATTATTATTTTTTGACGTGATAACGTCTTATAATTCTATGTAGCCGGCTGCACGCACCAAAAAATGCGTCGTTATCTTGCTCATGCGTCGTTACCTTGCTTGAACAGCATGTTATGTTATGTTATGTTATGTTATGTTATGTTATGTTATGTTATGTTATGTTATGTTATGTTATGTTATGTTATGTTATGTTATGTTATGTTATGTTATGTTATGTTATGTTATGTTATGTTATGTTATGTTATGTTATGTTATGTTATGTTATGTTATGTTATGTTATGTTATGTTATGTTATGCTATGTTATGTTATGTTATGTTATGCTATGTTATGTTATGTTATGTTATGTTATGTTATGTTATGTTATGTTATGTTATGTTATTTTATGTTATGTTATGTTATGTTATGTTATGTTATGTTATGTTATGTTATGTTATGTTATGTTATGTTATGTTATGTTATGTTATGTTATGTTATGTTATGTTATGTTATGTTATGTTATGTTATTTTATGTTATGTTATGTTATGTTATGTTATGTTATGTTATGTTATGTTATGTTATGTTATGTTATGTTATGTTAAAAAAGTTCGGCAAAGTAGAAAATCGCCCAGGTGCAGGCCGTCCAAAAATTTTAAATGAGACTGAAGTAAGGGCTATAGTGCGTGATGTGAAGAAAAATCCCTTTAAAAGTGCCTTCAAAATATCACAAGAAGTTCCAACTGCATCAGATACTAGCGTAAGTGCCAGTACAATACTTCGAGCGTTGCACGCAAATGGGTTACATGGTCGTCTCCAACGAAAAAAGCCGCTAATATCTACAGTTAATCAAAAAAAAACGTCTTGATTATGCAAAAAAATAGGTAGAAAAAACCGGTTAAAGTCTAGAGAACCAAAAATAAAGAATATGCCGACCAAAATTTAATAACCACAGTTAAGCACGTTGGGGGTTCGGTAATGGTGGGGGGATGTATGGCGGCAAGCGGAGTTGGCAATTTGCGTTTTATTGAAAGTACCATGAACAAAACAGATTATCTGAATATTTTACAAAATAATTTACTAACCAGTGTGCAGAAATTAGACTTGCAGGGATCTTGGATCTTTCAACAAGATAATGATGCCAAGCACACAGCAAAAATAGTAAAAGAATGGCTGCTTTATCGTACTCCGCAGGCATTGGATCATCCTCCACAGTCACCGGACTTAAACCCTATTGAACATTTGTGGGAGCATTTAAACCACCAAATCCGGAAAAGGACAATCACCAATATGGATATGCTGAAACTCGCTATAAAGGAAGAGTGGGATAAAATTTCATCTGATGTGACAAAAAAACTAGTTGAGTCGATGCCCCGAAGACTGTCTTCCGTTATCAAAGCAAAAGGGAAATCAACAAAATACTAAATCGATATCATTTTTGTAAAATATATCTCTGTACACTTTATTTTGACGCGTAAAATATGCACAACATTTTGTTTTTGGCTTACAACTTTTGTTGTTGTAATTTATTTTTTTGTTGTTTTCTAGTAATTAGTAGAGAATTAAATACTAATTTAAAAAACATGAAATTAAAATATATTGTTTTGTTATAAAAGACTGAAATAAAATCCATATTATAACAAAATGCTTTGTACACTTTATTTTGACGCGCACAGTATGTAGATAATCGCTGACACTACCGCAAGTATAAAATATATATGTAAGTATGTAAATGTACAACACTCTGGGTTGTCAATCCCTATTACGCCAACTTTTCGTCACCAGCCCTCCAACATTGTCACCACCAACACGGCCTTCCCCACACGAAAGAAATGCCAGGCAGATGCAGCCAACTTTATTTGCAGCGTAGCGTAGTAGAATGCGCATTCATATATGTGTATATATGTATATACATATGTGCGTATGTGTCTGTGCATGTGTTGGCGCATTATTGTCCCCTCACCAGCATTCACTTCCGAGGCTTCCCCGCCTTACTCAACACGTCGAACACTACCAACACGGTTATCACTCTATTTGGTGTTGCAAGCCAAAGCTTCCGTTAGGTTGCCACTGAGTCGCTGACTAAATTTTTTGCATGTTTTCGCATAGCGGTTTTTATGACTGTATGAGTGGTAATTGCCAGTCGTTTTTCCGTGTGCGCATTGCCCATATTCCTATTCCAGCAAAAACTCCCCTAGCCATTTAAATTAAACCTTCGCCATTGAATGGATGGATGCGTTTCTGTGTGTATGTATGTATGTATGTATGTATGTATGTGTATGTAGGCAATAGTCCTCAAAACAACCGATTACTGCCTTGGCTTTTGGTTATTGTTTTCGCAAAAGCTACTACGGCTGTTGTTCTTCGTTCCTCTTCGATCTTCTTCCCTCTTCAACCGCCGAAAACTTACATACGAACGTATGTATGTGTGTACATGCACACTCCTTTAACACTCAATCGTTGTGCATGTTTACTTTCCATACGTTGCGTTGTGTTTTGCGTGGTTGGTTGTTGCAGTGGTGTTGGCAGCAAAGCGTTGCCATCCCGCCGCACACACCAACCATCCATTGCGCCCATCAATTCATTCATTCAATCATCCGTATATCCTGGGGTCATCCATTCAGCGGAATTATTGCGTTAATCCAACGGAATTGTGTGGATTGTGATTGTGTAATTAGCACATTTGTGCTTCACCTATCAGGAGTTTGTCATACCGCAATCGCATGCCTTACTTTCATACAAAAATGTACGTATGTGTTGATGTCTGTATGCATGTATGTATATATGTACGTGTACATGCCTCAGATTAGCATGGTTTGAGCAAATGCTAGACTGTTTAACAACTCTGATTTTCGTTTGCTAATATTTCG
>JAYXIM010034324.1:0-27716 GCA_037575425.1 Anastrepha fraterculus | reverse complement strand
CAAAATGGACACCGGTGTAGGATCTGGGTTATTTTGCGACGAGATTTCTATTAGTGAATCCTTTAAATTACCAGATCACTGTAGCGTTTTTCAAGCGGAAATCAACGCTATTCATGAAGCCTTAAAATGGTTAAAGATAAACAGAATATCATCAACGGATATCTGCATTCTATGAGACAGCCAAGCTCCCTACGAGCCCTGGATGCATTCCAAACAACATCAAGGAGTGTTTTACGTTGTCGCCAATCTCTAAATGAGATGGCCAAACAATATCGTATAATCTTATGCTGGATTCCAGGCCACAGAGATATACCAGGGAACTGTAGGGCAGACCACCTTGCAAAAGAAGGCACCTTTATGCCAGACATAAGTAATTTTATGGAGATACCTCTCGCAACTTGTGAGCTTCTTGTTATGGAGGCACAAATCAATTCTGTAAATCAAAGATGGATTAAAGCCAAAAACTGCGACGTTTCTAGATGAAACTGGCCAAGACTAAATCTACGTCGGTCCAAGAATATTTTCAAATTGAGTAGACTTCAAATTAGGGCCTTAGTAGGGGCCCTCACAGGACATTGTCTCATTGGAAATCATGCAAAGAGATTAGGCGTTTACACGCATGATTTCTGTCGTAGCTGCAGAAATGAGGAGGAATTGGAGACAATTCAACACCTTTTTTGCACATGCCCGACTCTAACCAGAAGCAGTAACCGATTTTTAAAATCCTACTTCTTAACGAATATAGATAATCTATACACTTTAGGCATCGACAACCTTTTACGCTTTGTCAAAAGCTCAGGATGGTTCAATATTTTTTTTTTTTTTTTTTTTTAAACTTTATTTTGTATTCTGTCTATACTTACAATTCTTAGAAGACATTTTACAAATATTTGGTTACATTTAAAGGAATATTTTCAGTGCAATATCCTTTCTAATAAATAAATTCAATATTTTATAGATGGCTCTTGGACGAGCTGAATTGGTGTTTTTCTTTTCAACCTTAAAAAGACACATGGTGGTGACATGAGGGTAAAGGCCAGTTCATTTGTGTGCGATTGAAGTCGATTTCGGTATTTACTGGTTACATTTTGTATTTCCTCTTTTATTGAAGGGATGTATAAGTCCCGATGAATTTGGGCATTTGTCACGTACCACGGAGCGTTGACTAGGGTGCGTAGAGTCTTGGACTGGAAACGCTGCAGGCTTTCCAAGTTTGAATTTGGCGCAGGACCTCACAGTTGGATTCCGTAAGTCCAGACTGGTTTTATCACAGATTTGTAGAGGATAAGTTTGTTGTCCATTGAAAGGGTGGATTTGCGGTTTAGCAGCCAGTACATATTACGAAATATTAAACCTAGAGCTTTACTTTTTGCAAAGATATGCGTTTTCCACGTAAGCCGTTTATCCAAATGAATGCCTAGATATTTAGCATTATCACATTGCGGAATTGGAATACGGTTTACGTTGATTTGTGAGCAGGTCGTTCTATTTGTGGTAAAGGTTACGTGTTGAGATTTATGTTCGTTTACTTTCAACCGCCAGCTCCGGAGCCATTTGGAGATTTTATTTATGCTTATTTGGAGCATATAAGAGGCTTCTACGGGATCCACTGTTATCGCCATAATAGCAGTGTCATCGGCAAAATTGCCAGTTAGTACACCTTTTGTGGTTGACAATATGGAGAGGGTAATGTAGCCCAGCTCCCGCGGCTCAAAATGGACCTATTCCGTGGTCTAAGTGGCATCGTTGTCTCTATGTGCGATGCGGCTGCCAAACCTACCTACCTACCTACCTTCGTACCACAAACTTGCTCCATAATCAAACCATCAAATTCCCAAATAAAATGCAACAAATGAAAGTAATGAAATACTAAATATTTGCGCAATCCTCTGTTTTTATTTTTTCACTGTTTCGAGTTTTTTCCTACTCTTAAATTCTCTTAATTTGCAGCCTCTGCGGTTGCTATGTATGGCGACTTTGCTTCCGCCTGCTGCTCAGTGTGCGCCAGCGATGCTTTGGACAAATTATTGTTGAAGCATTTCATTGTGGTTTTCTACATTATGTTAATTTTTAAATAATTTTTTATTGTTGTGAAATATTTTGCATTTTTTGACCGAAATTTAAGTTCATGGACACTTCAGCGATGTATTTGTAGAAGGTTGTTTGTTGTTCTTGTTGGCTGTGGACTGTTGGCTGTTGAATAAAATGTGCATACGAAAGAAAATAACCAAACACGAGTGAATGCCTATTCGTTTCATATGTTTCGTGCGCGCACATATGTTTGCATGTATGCATGTATGCATGTATGTATGTATGGCTGTGCTTTATTTTAATCTACTCCGCGATTGCTTCTGCTGCTGCAGCATTAATTGAATCGCGCGGCGAATTGAAGTTTGCACGCCAACTTGTATGGGAAGCCAATTGAAATTTTGGCATCGACAAATTATTTATAGCCACTGAAGTACAAATGTGTGTATGTATGTACGAGTATGCAGGTATGCATGCGAGTGTTGGGTGTACCTACATATAAATAATTTTAATTATTTATTACCTATGTATGTATGTTGTTGCTGTTATACTGTATTGTTCGATTAGTTTTGCAGCGTGAAAAAAGGCATTAACAAAATATTATAAAAGTTAGTGAACAAAAAATACACCAACAACAACGAAGTTGAAACCTGTGCTAGACTTTGATTGTTGGTTTTTTAATTTTTAATTTTTCATGTTTTTTGGCGCTCATTTGCCTCCAGTTGATCTTGAGCGTTTGTTAACCCCTTTACTAAAAGTTTTTGTTGTTGCCCAAGCGTTTTTATTGTTGCCAACGTTCATAAGATACACTCACACATATGTATGCACCTTTGTTTCTGGCTGTGTGTTATGCCCATTTTTTGCATTCACAAATATTTATTTCGCTGCTTAATTGGTTTGACTTTTTCGTTTTAAAAGCTGTAAGGTTAAAATTTTTAGAAGTCATTATCATTTGACGATGTGTAAAAAATACTATGTTTACTATATTTACATATTTTCTGCGTCACAAATTACTGTCTGCCAAGAAGTGAATGCCTAGCATTTGACATCAGAGCCATTGGAATAAATTTGTAATTAGTTTAAGTTTATTTATTACAGTCGCAAAAAATTGAAAAACCAGCTCAAATCAATTGAAACATTGTTTTTGTTTGTCTATTATTTATAATTTGGTGATTAGCCGCATTTGCGATTTCTATAGTAAATAAAGTGCGAACTGCTTCTAATCAGTTCGTTATTAATTTTTATAATAGACCCTGCTGAATACTTGCCACAAAATATTTTCAAATATTCTCTACAATAAGCTGAATGAATAGGTTGAAAAAATTATCGCCGACTATCAATGAGGCTTCAGGGGGAACGATCAACAATTGACCAACGTTTTTCGGTGTCCCAGACATTTGAAAAATGTCACGAATGCAATATTATGCTATGTTGCCTTTTTATAGACTTCAAACAAGCGCACGACGAACTTAATCGACTTTTTTAGTTTGGAAAATTACTGTAATTTAATTCAAAGTAAAAAAAAGTGAAATCAAAGTGAATCAATTTACTTTTGCCTCGAAATCACCCCCTTTTGCTTTGATTATTGCCTTCAGACGGTCCAGAAACGAATCGCAAGCTGCCCGAATATGATTTGCTGGCATTTTGGCCCACTTGCGGACAATGGCTCTTCTTCAGCGCCTCGATACTGGTGAATATTTTAGTTCAGACTTTACTCTCCAAAATGGCCCAAAGAAAATAATCCATCGGATACGCGTCTGGGGAATTTGAGAGCGTTTGTGTGGGCGTTATGAAGTTCGGAATGTTGTTTTTTAGTCAGTTTTTTTTTAGTAGTTAGCTTCACCCGAGCTTTGTGAGACGGTGTCGAGTCCTGTTGAAACGTCCATGGTCTGCCACTGATATGTTTGTCACCCACGACTTCAAAGCAATCTCCAGCATACTCTCCCGATAATATTTTGCATTTACCTTGACGCCAGGCTCGATGAAAACGATTGGAGAGCGTTCATCCGCGGTTACAGCGGCCTAAACCATTATCTGTGGCGGGTGAAGCCTCCTGGTGGCCAATCGATGAATCAAATTCTCGTATGAACGGTTGGTCAAATAAACCCTCCCGTCTTGGGAATTTGTGAATTACTCAATTTGAAAAATTTTCTCGTCAGAAAACACAATGTTCGGAAATTGACCGCTTTCGGCCAAGCGAAGCAAACTCTCCTTCGCTCTCTCAAGTCTGACTTGTTGCTGTTTTGGTGTGAGATCATGCGCCTTTTGGATATTGGATCTTGTAAGGCTTGACTTTGGAATCATTTTTATTTTTTTCTTTCTTCAATCTGATTTAGGTAACGTTGTTGGTTGGTGTAAAAGAAATAAGTTAGATTTAAATATAAGCAAGTGTTTTAAGGTTTCTTAATCTAAATCTTGTTCTCTTTTCCCATTTTCTACCACTTTGGTGGTTCTTTGGCACTTTGGTAGTTTATCCAATCGAAGTGGAGTTATTGGTACTGGTGTGATATTTGGCTCTAAATTCTCTTTTCAAAGACATTTAAATTACACCATTTCAAAGTCGAATTCCGTACTGGCTTCCTTTCGACGTTTTAGTTCGGACTATGTTGATCCATAGACTCTAAAGTTGTTTTATACTTATACGTTTCTGCTGCGTTCGAAGCTGGAATGCGTCGTCTTTATTTGGAGACCATTTGCTTTTCATATTATTACGCTTGACCGTGTCCAGAAAGCTTTTGTGCGTTACGCGTTGCGTTCTTTGACTTTCACTGATCCATTTCCATCCTATAAAAGTCGGTGCTTGCTCATTAATCTAAAAACGCCAGATATAAGAAGGACTAATCGCTCCCGCACTCTCCTTTTCGATTTGATAAGTGCGGCGATTGACTCCCCATCGTTGCTCGCGAAAATTAATTTCAATATTCCTCAGCGAAGCTTAAAAAATCGGTATATTTTCTGGTTAGGGTTGGTTAGAAGTAATTATGCTTCCAATGCTTCGAATTTATTTTGCTTTCAAATCATAGTGACCTAGATTTTTCTTCAACAAAAAACCATTTCAAATTGTTACTAAATAAATAGTTTAACTAAAATCTAAGCATTCTCTAATACTCTTTTTCTGTAAATTATAAGAAATTTTATCTTTTTCTTTCATTCATTACAATGAAACTGGTAAATTTAAGTTTAATTTCTTTTGGATTAAATTATTTAGCATTAATCTGCTTTTCATAGTCTGTTAGAAATACTGAAAATTACTTACTTACTTACTTACTTAGGTGGCCATAATAACCCGTTACCGAGTTACGCCCGACCTCACTAGCTCTCTCCAGGCGCCTCTGCTCCGCGCGCGCCTTCTCCAATTCTGTACACCAAGCGAGCATAGGGTTTCCTCCACCTGGTCTTTCCACCGGAGCAATGGTTTTCCTCTGCGTCGGCTCCCTTGAACATATACTTCGTTTTACCCTCGTTCACCGCCAGACCCACTCGTGATGATTCCTTTTCGATAGCAGAAAACGCAGCGGTGACATCTCGCTTACAGCGGCCGATAATGTCAATGTCATCGGCGTACGCAAGGAACAAGACACATTTGTAGAAAATAGTGCCATTACGATGCACACCTGCTTTTCGGAGCATCCCTTCCATCACGAAGTTGAAGAGGTTGCATGGCAGTGGATCGCCTTGTCTGAAACCTCGAACGGTACTGAATGGCTCGGAGAGGTTATTTCCTACCTTGACGGAGCTGGTTGTGTTGCTCAATGTCATTCTGCAAAGCCGTATGAGCTTCGCTGGTATACCGAACTCAGACATGGTGGCGTACAGGCAATCCCTTATCGGGCTATCGAACGCAGCTTATAGTCGACAAAGAGATGATGGGTGTCGACTTGCTTTTCATGGGTCTTTTCCAGGATTTGGCGTAATGTGAAAATCTGGTCGATGGTGGACTACCGCACTGATAAGGCCCGATCAGTGTGTTGGCAAACGGCTTAAGTCTTCCACATAGGACGCTAGACAGGACCTTGTAAGCGATGGTCATAAGACTGATGCCCCGGTAGTTGGTGCAGATCGTGAGGTTACCCTTCTTCAGTACAGGACAAAGGACACTGAGATTCCAATCGTCGGGCATGCTTTCTGCTAGCCATATTTTGCAGATGAGCTGATGCATGCTCCCTATCAGCACATCGCCGCCAGTCTTGAACAATTCAGCGGGCAAGCCGTCAGCGCCAGCCGCTTTGTTATTCTTGAGTCGCTGAATGGCAACTCTGACTTCGGCATGACTACGTGGGGGAACGTCCAAATTATCGTCGATTGGCGGTATCGGGTCATTTTCTACTGGGTCGGAATTGTGTGCGCCATCGCCAGCAGATTGCAGAAGTGTCCTCTCCATATGCCCAGTGTGGACTGTGTATCCATAACCAAACTTCCGTTTTTATCTCTGCAGGCTGATGCTCCGGTCTTGAAACCTTGTGTCAGACGCTTGACTTGTTGATAGAATTTTCGAGCATCATTCCTGCGCCTGTACTCCTCTGGCAGCTCACGCTCACGCTTCTCTTGTTCTCGTTTCTTGCGTCTGAAGAGGCGCCTCTACTGAAAATTAAAAATTGATAATCCAAAGATCAAAATTCAAAATTTAAAATTAGAAACTCGGGACTTGAAGCTTCAAAATTCAAATTTTTATCTTCAAAATTGCAAAATCAAAATTCAAAACTCAAAATTCTAATGAAAAATTTACAGTAAACAATTCGAAATTTTACATTCAAAATTTGAAAATTCTAAATTTTAAATTAAAATTTCAAGTTTCAAAATCCCGAATTCAAAGCTCAAGCTCAAAAAATTTATATTCAAAGTCAAAAAATTCAAAATTCAAAATTTTATCTTCATAATTTCAAATTTTATATTCAAATTCTAGAGTTCTGAATTTGATATTAAAAATTCAAGTTTCGAAATCCGCAATTCAGTGTTCAAGGTCCAAATTTTTATATTAAAAGTTCCAAAATTTCAACTCCAAAATTCAGGTTCAAAATACGAAATTGAGAATGCGAAATGCAAAGTTTTATCTTCAGAATTTCAAATTAAAAATTTAAAGTAAAAAATTCAATGTTCAAAATTTCCAATTTTGTATTCAAATTCTAAAATTCTAAATTTTATAGTAAAAATTAAAGCTTCAAAGTCAAAAGTCGAAACTCAAAATTCAAATTAAAAATTTAAAGTAAAAAATTCAAAATTTTACATTCAAAATTCTAGAATTCTAAATTTTATATTAAAAATTTAAGTAGATATCAAAATTCAGAATTCTAAGTTCAAGACTCAAAATTTTATATTAAAAGTTAAAAAATTCAAAGTTCCAAATTCATTGGATTTTTTAGACTACCGATTGAATAAACAAAAAAAAAAAAATAAATAATCGTTAATAGTGTTGCCCATAGGTTAGTTCGATCAGCAAATTTATGTGGTTATGGTTACGGCACCTCTAACTGGGCCTTAACTCAACGGCAGCCTCGTTTCAAGAGATATTTCGGTGATCTAAGTTGAGTCTAACGAGTGCTGCTTGCACGATTGTTCTATTAGAATTCTGCATTGCGTAGCAAAGCCTTGCACGGCTTTTTTTTTTTTAGTCAGGAGGTGTAAATCAAAATGTCTGAAACATCATCAAACGTGCCGTCACACCAATGGTAAGTGGGTCACGCTCCCACTAACACTATAACATTCCTCCTCCTTGGCAGATTTCCACCCTGGAACCGCGTTGGCATTTCTTCAAGGTGGAGCCGCGTTTATGTCTATTGACACAACAGGTTCCTGCATCCAGGTTCCGCTCCTGTGGGCGTATGGAGATTTTACGCCATCGATAGTATTCACTTCTCCCACTGGCTTCGAAGGCAGTTGTGGGGGGGGTTAAGCATCTGGGAAAATGCAATAGTCCGATATTCACAAACTATTGTCTTGTCTTCAGTTCGGTACTGTTGTGAGTGTTTGGCTCAAGCGTCTGTGTCTGTCGTCGGTTTGTCTAAAACAGTTCATCTCCACTGTCCACCTGCTAGCAAAGGTACCAAAAACATTGTAATCAACGAATAGGCTTTATAGTTATAACGTTGTTTGGTGGTTTTTCCCCCCTCCCTTTTCTCCTAAGAACTGTCGAGTTATGGCTTGGCTGGGTTAAGCACATTGCATAAAACATAATCTAGCTGGTCTTGCTACTTAATTAATTTAGTATCTTAATAGTATTGAATACTTAGTCTATCTTTCTGCGTATACTGCTGTTGCCGCTGTTGTTGCTGCAGTAGCAACTGTTGCTGTCGTTTCTGGGCTTTCCTTTCCCAGTCAATGCGGTTGAGCCTCGTCACAACTGCAGCCGCGAACGTTTTCGCGGCGTCCCATTTAGTGATGGTCGAGCACATATCCTGGACGAATCTTGCGTGGGATGGCTGGTGTTCGAATGCCTTCGCCAGTATTGCTTGTTCTTCACTGAAACGCCTGCAGTGAAAGGCCACATGTTCTGCGCTCTCGACTGTATTCGAGCAACTCGGGCAAAAAGGGCTGTCGGCCAGCTGGAAACGGTGTAGATATTCAAGGAAGCAGCCATGTCCCGTGAGTATCTGAGTTAGGTAGTAGTCAATGTCGCCATGCTTCCTATTAATCCACCCTTCAAGGTTCAGTATGAGCTTGTAAGTCCACCGACATTTGGTTGACTCATCCCATCTTCTTTGCCATTCGACCATCGATCGCGTTCTTTCTACCGCCTTTTCTGCTACCGTCGGTTTCACTCCTTTTACTCCATAGAGACGATACTGGTACAGCTCCATCGCATGAATATCCACTGGTATCTTTCTAGCAATAACACATATTGCGTCGTCTGATACCGTTCTATAAGCGCATGCAGTACGTAGTGTGCCGCGTCTGTGGGTGCGAACTAGCTCGCACATATGGCTATGTTTAGCCTCAGCCCATATCGGCGCCGCATATAATACGATAGAGTCCGTCACAGTCGATATGAGTCGTCTCTGCTCTCCTTGCGGGCCACCTATGTTAGGCAGAATTCTCGCTAGTGCGCCATTGGCAGCCGCTGCTTTACAATTAACTGCTGCCAGATGATACTTGAAGCTTAGCCTCGTGTCGAGCATGACTCCGATATACTTAATCGCCTCCTGTGAGAATACTTCGTGCCCGCCAACCGTGATTCTCATAATCCGTTTTTGCTTCTGCGCGCTTATAAGCACGGCCTCTGTTTTCTGGGCTGCCTGCTCCAATCCCGCATTACCGAGCCATCGCTGTACTCTCGCTGCTGCATCGTTACATTTTGCTTGCAGCTGATCTAACCGCTTGTCTACTGCCACCAGCGCAATATCATCAGCATATCCTACGATCTCCCCCTTATCGGGAAGAATCAGTTTTAAGACCCCGTCGTACATAACGTTCCAGAGTGTTGGCCCCAGGACCGATTCCTGAGGGACCCCACCAGTAACTTCGTACTTTTTTGGCCCATTATCAGTATCGTACTGTAGAATACGGTTGCTGAAATAGCTTCTGATGATGCGCAAGAGATAACATGGCACTTTCAAAAGTTTTAGGGCTAGCAGTATGTTAGACCAGAAAGCATTCTTTACATCCAATGTGATGACTGCGCAATATTTCATGGAGGAGCTTCCCACGCTGATAGCCTCCCGAGCTATGTCTGTGACTATTCGGATAGCATCCACGGTTCACTGACGGTCTTGCACGACTTAACATTACTTAACAGAGGTGTGCTTTACTAAACAGAGTTGTACTTTACGTAAGAGAAATGTGATTACTTAACAGCAGTCTCGGCTTGGGTGTGATAAAATAACAGCCCAATTACACTCGTGAAATGGACATGCGCTTGTTTTGCCTTTGACTTCATGACTTACTAAGCATCAAAAAGTGGCAGCTGTTTGTTTATTTATATTTATTTTAATAATTCAACAAACAAATTAGCGTTACACTAATAATTTTCTAATTTAATTACAAATTAATTGCTTTTAAATATTACTGTAAAAAGTTTATTTGACACAGGCCTTTTTCCATTACACAAACAAAAGCAAGAATGGAGGTGTTTGTAATCCCTTTTAATCCGGCAATTATAAATGGTTTGCTTCACAATTACTATTCAATTTTTATGAGCTGATAACCTGAACATTTAAGCTCAACACTTTTTAGTAATCTGATGATCAGCGCCATTTATTATTATCTTTCTTTCGGTAGATATTCATATGCAAGTGTACATGTGTGTGCGTCTGTAGACACATACATACACATCTATGTATGTATGCTCGTGTGCATTTGTAAATGGAACTGAATGAGTCGAAAGGAAAAGGTGATTTCATTGTGCTCATTTGGGTTTGTTGCTAGGCAAGGGGTAGAAAAGATCATAATACCGGGTAGATGCATACACATAAATACCCATAAGTACATTTGTATACACATTGGTTTGTATGCATAATCTGTATATAAATATTTGTGCGTGTGTTTTTCGGCTGAGAATTGCATGTCTTTTTCGCTTCGTTGGCGTCAAGTCGCGTTAAGCGTCAATCATTAAATATTTGATTTGCTATAATGGAGATGAAACCGAAACCGAATCCGTCCACATGCACACACACACACACACACAGTAGATGGCGTACAAGCCATCTATAAACACATTTATGTGCACTTGTATGTACATGCATACATACATACATACGTCTGTTATTGTTTCGTATTTAAAAGTTGCAATTTTTATGCATATCCGTGGCGGTGGCGATTCAAATTTGCTATGCATACATATTTACACACACACACGACACGTACTATATACAAATCTACACTTTGTTCAAGTCAATTTCTACCTAAGAAGCAAATTAAAAGCAACAAACGAAATTACTGAAGCGGAACGACAACAGAAATGCGAGCAACTGCTTTTACGATTAAGTAGGGGAAAAAATATTAAGCAAAGAAAAATTTCGTTGAAGTAAAGTAAAAAAGATACGAATAACCAAAACAGTAGAAGGTAAAACTATGAGAAAGAAATAAAACGAAAAAAACAAAAATTTGGGTTTTCAACCTTGCAAATGGACTTACATGCATACATACATATTTATGCACTGCATTAGAGATACGAAAAATTGTAACCGTAGATATGTACATACATACATACATACGTACATAAGAAACTATAAGCATTAAAAGAAATCGACTTTTGGTTGAAAAATGTGGAAATGTCGAAATCAAAAATGAAAACTAAAAAAATGAAAACAGTGAAATTGAAGATTAAAAATTATAAGTTACAAATTAATAATTAAAAATTGCGAATCAAAAACTATAAATTAAAAATTAAAAACTAAAAACTAAAAATGGAAAATTAAAAATAAAAATTAAATATTAAATACTAAAAACTTAAAATTCATGATCCAAAAATTAGAAATTAGAAAACTTAGAAATTAAAAAGTAAAAATTAAAACTCAAAAAAAGCGAATTTAAAATTACAAATAAAAAATTAAAAATTAAATTTGAAAATTAAAAATGAAAATCAAATATTAAATACTAAAAATTTATGATCCAAAGGCCAAAATTCAAAATTAAAAATTAAAAGTTAAAAATTACAAATCAGAAAAAAAACCAAGAATTACAAATTAAAAATTACAAATTACAAATTACAAATTACAAATTACAAATTACAAATTACAAATTAAAAATTACAAATTACAAATTACGAATTACAAATTACAAATTACGAATTACAAATTGAAAATTACAAATTACAAATTACAAATTACAAATTACAAATTACAAATTACAAATTACAAATGACAAATTACAAATTACAAGTTACAAATTACAAATTACAAATTACAAATTACAAATTACAAATTACAAATTACAAATTACAAATTACAAATTACAAATTACAAATTACAAATTACAAATTACAAATTACAAATTACAAATTACAAATTACAAATTACAAATTACAAATTACAAATTACAAATTACAAGTTACAAATTACAAGTTACAAATTACAAATTACAAATTACAAATTACAAATTACAAATTACAAGTTACAAATTACAAGTTACAAATTACAAATTACAAATTACAAATTACAAATTGCAAATTACAAATTACAAATTACAAATTACAAATTACAAATTACAAATTACAAATTGCAAGTTACAAATTACAAATTACAAATTACAAATTACAAATTACAAATTACAAATTACAAATTACAAATTACAAATTACAAATTACAAATTACAAATCACAAATTACAAATTACAAATTACAAATTACAAATTACAAATTACAAATTTCAAATTAGAAATTACAAAACTCAAAATCAAAACTTCAAAATCAAAAATTTATAATCAAAGCTCAAAATGAAAAATTCATGACGAGAAGTTCAAAAATGAAAATTCCAAATTCAAGCTTCAAAATGCAAATTTTTACCTTCAAAATGTCAAATTCAAAACACTAATCTCTAATTAAAAAATTAAAGTAAGAAATTCAAAATTTTACATTCAAAACTCTAAATTTTATACTAGAATTTCAAGTTTCAAAATTTAGAATTCAAAGCTCGAGATTAAAAATTTTATATTCAAAGTTTAAAAATTCAAATTTTGCTTCAAAACTTCAAATTAAAAAAAATCCAAAATTCAAAGTTCAAAATTTTATCTTCAAAATTTCAAATTTTATACTCAAATTCTAAAATTCTAAATTTTAGCTTCAAAATTCGGAATTCAGAGTTCAAGATTCAATTTTTTTATTATTTTTATTTATTGTTGTTCGACTTTTTTTTTTTAAATACACATTACATTTCATTTTTACTCATTAACATTAGAACGTACGACAGTGACACTAGGTCGTTTGTCGGAAAAAAAAAATCTTACATTTTACATATGTTACTATGGTACTGTGTATTGAATTCGTTTAAAATTAATTTTCTATATTCTATAGCACCAGCGATGAACTTAAATAAGTTATTATATCCAGAAGGGCCAATACCATTTAAAATTTCTATGATTTCATCTCGGTTTAAACTATATTTTCCAAAAAATCTTTAACGAATTCTTTTAAGTATCGGGCATTTTCCTAAGAAATGTGTGATGTCTTCTAATTAATTTAAGTTACATAAAGTGTAATTTAAATCCCTTTGGCTTCCCAAGTATATTAAATCACATCTGGCTTTCATAATCCACATAATTTTATAGATTCCAGTATTATCGTTTAAATAGTTTGTGGCGTTGTTATGGTCTAATTCCTTATATAATCGGGTGCTTTGGTGTGCCCTTTCCCATAAAGTTCGAATATTCGAATCATGAAGATTTTCTATTATTGAAATTATATTTCTATTCCACTCTCTTTCATTTGAAGTGCCCCAGTTACATGTTATATTTAACTTTTGTGCCAGTTTACTAATTTCTTCAACCCAAAATATCTGTTTTTCTAAAATCTTTTTTGATAGTATATGAGGCAATCTATTATCATCATATTCAAATAACGTTTTGAGTATATATTTTAAATGAAGCTGCAGTGTATACAAATGAAAACTTGGAACATTTGTCTCCAAGAGAATGCAATAAGATGGCGTATTACTCGGGAGATGAAGTACCCTTTTTAAAAAATAAAGTTGAATTTTGTCTACTTCTTCAAACAATGAGTTTCCCCCCATACCTGAGCAGCATAACTCTGGATTGCTCGAGCCACCGCTAAAAACAGTTTCCATTTTGCCGACAACTTAATTTTATTTTTACTAAGAAATGTGCGCCAAGTTGCATTTATGCTATTTTTCGCTAGAACATTTCTATTTTCTATATGTTGCTTGAAACTGAGTTTTGATGTTAGCTTTACACCCAAGTAATTATATTCTTTCGTTATTGGTATAACTTCGCCTTGAAAAAACCACTTTTCTTTTTCTGCTATTCTATCGCCTCTCCGAAAAATCATTATAGCTGACTTAGATAAGTTTACTTGCATATCCACTGTTCGCAGTATTTTTTTAAGTTGCTTATCATTTTTTGAAGAGCACTAACCTCATCTGCCAATATGACGATATCGTCAGCATATAATAGCAAACGGATATTTAACTCATCTATAAAGAGTCCCCCCTCCAAGCAGTCGTGCAGATCATTCAAGTAAAGAGCAAAGAGCAAAGGTGAAAGCAGGCACCCTTGCTTTACTCCTGACGATATTGAATTTTTCACTCATTTCATCTCCTACTTTTACTATCGAACATGTATTTCTGTAATAACTTTCAATAAAGTTTGCCATTTTGGTGTCGATTCCTATTTCACGAAGCTTGTATAGCAATAGTTGTCTAGGGACAGTATCAAAAGCGGCTTTAAAGTCCACAAAAAACGCGTACACTTTTTTCGTCTCCCTAAACTTAATATGGACTATTGCTGCTAGGTTATATACTATATGTTATCTACGGTTGAATGTCGCTTTCTGAAACCTGCTTGAAATTCCGTTATAATATTTTTATTTTCTACCCAGCTTGTGAGTCGCCCATTTGAAATGCCCATCATTATCTTTGCAACACAATTCATGAATGAGATACCTCTATAATTGGAGGGAGATTTCCTATCGCTTTTTTTAAAGAGCGGATATATCAGACTTGTTTCGAAACATTCCCATATTATATAGCCTATTTTATATTAAAAGTTCGAAAATTCCAAATTCAAATTCAAAATTGCGAATTCGAAATTCAAAGTTTAACTTCAGAATTTCAAATTCAAAATTTAAATTAAAAAATTCAAAGTTCAAAATTTGATCTTCAAAATTTCCAATTTTGTATTTAAATTCTAAAATTCTAAATTTTATAGTAAAAATTAAAGTTTCAAAGTGAAAAGTCGAAACTCAAAACTCAAAATTCATATTAAAAATTTAAAGTAAAAAATTCAACATTTTAAATTCAAAATTCTATAATTCTACAATTTATATTAAAAATTCAAGTCTCAAAATTCAGAATTCAAAATTAAAATTTCAAAACTTTATATTAAAAGGTAAAAAATTCAAAGTTCCAAATTCAGGTGTGTGGCAAGTTGCGTCGTCTTGTTCGCATCAAATATCGTCCATGTTTAGCTGATTAATATTTAGAAACAAAAATTCAGTCAGTATGGCTCGATAGTACTCGCCTTTCATCGTAACGGCATCACCTTCCTAATTTCGAAAGACATAAGGGCCGATGATGCCGCCAGTGCTCTATGAACTTCGCGAATAAATTTGTTTCTTGTTTTTTTTCTTTAAAGTAAATACCCACTATTTGTAAATACCAATGATTTACCAAACTTTACTGAACATAAAAATCAACACAATTTTTCGTTCAGTATATATATATATTGGTAGTTCTCATGCAGCCAAAAAAACAACCGACCTATGTATATAAATATATGGCGCAGCATCAAATGTCGTTGTAAGACTCTCTTTGAGAAAGACGATATCACTCATATTATTTATTTTCATAATTTTTACACTTCGCTCGGCTTGGTTGTCTACCTTCGGAGCCGCGATATTTACAGTTTGACTGCAATGCGAGTTAATCGTGTGCCAAAGTGCAAGTTGCCTTCTGATGCTGCAGTTGCTGCCAAAAATGCTTTGCGTGGCTGTTCCGAAGAGTTTGTAGGTACAGTTTTCGGTGATGACGTCTCGAATGTTCTATGGCGTGACAGAAAAAGAGTGCATGGTATCTCCTTATATTGGTATTCAACGGTTCTTGACTCGAAATACAGATACTTAATGGCGAAAAGTGACTCGACGAGATCAAAAATATTAGATCGATCGGGCAAAAAAAACTGCAAAATGAGTGGTTGCAAGACTGAAACTCAGGCATTTTGTTCAAAAAATAACATTCATTTTTGCAATTCAACAACGAAAAGTTATTTTTTGAGTACCACAACCAAAACTATATAATAAAATACGAATTAATATCCAATACAAAAAATAATAATTCATTAAGCGTGAATTCACAATACCGCCAAAAGGCGGGGTAGGTATTTTTACAAGAACAAAGTAAAGTCAGACCCTAATAAAAAACTTGACTTCAAATTTGTTCATTTTGACTAAAAATGAGTCTAGAATGATTTTTTGAGCACATTAGAAAAACCAGGTTAAGCTCAGCTAAAGGCGGTAAAAGAGGCTACGTTAAGGGTCAGAGACTCGTCGATTGTAACACAATCGATTGCTTTCTGCTCCAACAATCAGCTGTTATAAAATATCTACAGTGCCAAAACACTGCTGCCTAAGTAGCCTTTGAATGCAGAACTATTCTAAGTGAGCTGGCGAAGCGGTGCCCCACGAACGTTGGCTGGGGCCCTAGGCATAGTGACATCCCTGAAAATCGCGTTGCGTATGAACTAACTGGAAGGGAACTGGTCTTAAATCAGCCAACTTTGGCGAGTATGTGGATTAGCGAGCTCTGGATTAGGTAGGTGTAGACCACTCTTATCCGCGGAATTTGATATATCATACATTTTTTTATTCAATTTGGATCTTATGTGCTGATCACCTATCCTGGCGAATTGTAAATTTAGGGCATTGCGAACCAATAACAAATTCTTGTATGGCGCAGTACATTCTTTCTGGACGTGGTTCGGTATTTCGTATGATCTGAAGCCTATTGCTAAAATCAGGACAAACGAAAGTGCCGAATACCAGTTATGCCTAAAAAAATGTGAGAGAATTGCACAACTCAGAGGAACTGCTTAAAAAACTTTACTTTCTTGATGCGAAACTGAAAGCAAGATTTGGCGAGTCGATTAATTGGCTCTATGACAGTTTTTCTAACATCTCTGCAGTTTTTCTAACATTTACAGGGTTGGTTTAAAGACTGCTTATTGTTTGGGATATGCCTTTTTTATTTTTCGACATATCCCCCTTTAGGCTTCGTCCAACGCTGTTCTAGTTTTTAGTCCCCTCCGAATAATAGGATTTGTTCAAATCTCAAAAATGGTCATTCGTTTCTGCACTCACCTCCTCGTTTGAATGCAACCTTTTCGCCCGCCATTTCTTCAAATTGGGTTGAAAAAGTAGTTCGAGGTAGCCATGGGAGCCAAGTCTGCAGAATAGAGAGGTATGGGAAACGAGCTGGAACCCAATTTCCCTTAATTTTGTGAGGCGTGAGCTGGTGCGTTGTCGTGATGAAAAAGGAAAATCACTCGATTCAAACGAATGCCAAACACAAATAAATCGACCGATCTGGCTGAAACTTGGTGTGTTCTTTCAAGAGATACTACTAACTAAACGCAACCTCGTTACGCGCCGGTAATGCCATCTCCCTGACTTTGCATGGGCTTTTCAAACGACCCTCGTATATGCAGTTTTTAGATTGTAGATGACTTTTATAGAAAGTACTTTTCACACTAAAAACTCGCTTGAAATTTCCGCGAGCTGTGAATTAATTAAGGCAGACATATCTAAGCGTGTATGGCAAGCCATGCCTCCAATTTCTAATTTGTGTTGCGTTGTTTTCAAACAAATTCTTCGAATGGCAAATGGCTTTTTGTGAGAAGCTTTTTCATAGCAAAAGTGTGCTCGAAGGATTGCTATAGCTTGCCGAGTGGCGTTGGCATTTATAGAATACAATTTTTATTTTATATTTCATGTCCGAGAAGTTGGAGTCAATATGCATCTGCCGCATTTAAGGCGAATTTCCAAACCATAATCAGATCCAGCAACGTCCTTTACGGTAACTATCCACGTACCTACTCACATACTTGTGCAGTTACGTATGTATGTCTGTACATATATCTTACATAAATTCGTGCCTGTGGGCAGCTACATTGAATGTAGATAAGGGACGCCTATCATTTCCTCACTTAACGCTTCATTAGCTGTCGTTCCTACGCTGGTTGGTATTCATACTCGTACATAACGGCCAGCTCTTCACTTGCTCACCGCCAACTAAATACATTATCGCATATACATATTTACGAGTGTGTGTGTGTATGTATGTATATGCTTGGATGATTTAACAGCGCACAAGTGCGGCCTTCAACCACAACCATAACAGCTACAGCAAAATTCTATAATTTATGCATGATAAAGTGAAACCGCAAAACTTGTAGCATGATAGGGCACACAAACATACATACATACATACATATATGTACTTGTATTTGGATATGTGTATTATGTGTATAATATTACCAAAAACTATTGTTGGCAGCAATGGAAACAAGAAAAATTATGATGTTACTAGACACATACACGCATACATATGCACATATGCACACACATGAAGGTGTCTCACCAAAAAAAGCTGTTGCTTTTCCACCCAAATTGTAAGACTTGGTAGATTTTATGATTTCCACTAAAATGTTATCGCTCAGTACTGAGGTTTTCCGAAACTGAATTAAGCTTAAAAAGCTCACAAAAATTTTAATTTTTATAAAAAAAAAGTGTAAGTATTTTTGTTAACAAGTTTTTCACCATAAATGACCTTAAATGATGGAAAAAATTAAACTTAAGAGTCTGCATCATAATTTTTTAACCCTCCGTTGGGCACCCGGGTCTGGCCAGATTGGCTTTTTAATTTTTAGCATATTTCTGTTATAGCTAACGACTTGAATAAATCTCTGTCTTGAATAATTCTAGATTATCAAAAAATACAAAAACCCTACGCTAAAATAAAAAATTACGAGATGTACCAACCTTAAAAGAAACTCCAATAAAGAGATTTCCCAGAGTCGCATTTGTCTTTCGACACTTCTTTGCAAAGGAATATACAGTCATCATACATACATACATACATACATCTCTTAGAATAACGGTACACTCATTTGATTTCACTGGTCCTATGATCCAAAGATCAGGACAGCAGTAGGTAGGTAGGTTTGGCAGCCGCATCGCACATAGAGACAACGATGCCACTTAGACCACGAAATGGGTTCGTTGTGAGCCGCGGGGGCTGGGCTACATTTCCCTCTCCATATTGAACCATCCTGAGCTTTTGACAAAGCGTAAAAGGTTGTTGATACCTAAGGTGTATAGATTATCTACATATATTCGTGAGGAAGTAGGATTTTAAAAATCGGTTTCTGCTTCTGGCTCGAGCCGGGCATGTGCAACAAAGGTGTTGAATTGTTTCCAATTCCTCCTCATTTCTGCAGCTACGACAGAAATCATTCGTGTAAGCGCCTAATCTCCTTGCATGATTTTCTATGAGACAATGTGCTGTGAGAGCCCCTACTAAGGTCCTGATTTGAAGTCTACTCAGTTTTATAATACTCTTGGACAGACGTAAATTGAGCCTTGGCCATGTTTGCCTAGCAATTTCACAGGTGTTAGCGCTAATCCATCTCTGATTTGCAGAATTTATTAGTGCGTCCTTAATGAGAAGCTTACAAGTTGCGAGAGGTATCTCCATAAAATTACTTATGTCTGTCATGGTTTGCCCTACAGTTCCCTGGTATATCTCAGTGGCCTGGGACCCAGCATAAGATTATACGATATTGCTTGGTCATCTCATTTAGAGATTGGCGACAACGTAAGACACTTACTTCTTGATGTTATTTGGAATGCATCCAGGGCTCGTAGGGCAGTTTGGCTGTCTGATAGAATGCAGATATCCGTTGATGATATTCTGTTTATCTTTAACCATTTTAAGGCTTCATGAATAGCGTTTATTTCCGCTTGAAAAACGCTACAGTGATCCGGTAATTTAAAGGATTCACTAATAGAAAGCTCTTCGCAAAATAACCCTGATCCTACACCGGTGTCCATTTTGGATCAGTCCGTGTAGATCTTAACGGGTGTGTTGGGTGATGGATCTTCTTCAAGCCATTCCAGTCTAGGAGGGATTTTCATTAGGAAATTCCTTTCGAAGCAAAGAATGGTGGGACTGGGTGATAATCACAGTCACTGGGTATATCCGTGCAGGAGTTTAAAATGGTTGAATGTCATTGTGTGACAGTTCTCCATTGTGAGCTCGCTTTGAGCCTTAAAGCGGAGCAGGCCGCTGAGTATTTGCAGAAGAGATCTACCAGACAACATTTCCATATAGAAGAATGGGTCTGACGACAGCAGTGTAGAGCCAATGAGCAACCTTAGGTTTAATTCCCCAGGTCTTACCTAAAGCTCTCTTACAGGCATAAAAAGCTAGGTTCGCTTTCCTGACTCTTTCTAAGGTGTTTGACTTCCAAGTCAGTTTCCTATCTATCTATAGGGCAGCAGTAAGTAAGTAAGTATTTGATTTAAGGGATTGTTGTATCGGGTATCTTTTAAAAGCTTGGGAACTTAAAATGATAATACAAAGCAGAAATATTTTTGGAATAAATATTTTTTTATAATCTGGTAGATAATTTCATAGTATTTATTTGGCAAGTTCCAATTTTTGACTACTTTTCCTAATAAATCTGGCCGTATGTCGTCAATGGTGGGTTGAATATTGCAATAAGTCGATTGCTAAGGGCGCTGTGTGGCAAATTGCGACGTGCAGTGGGATCCAAATGTTCAGCTAAATAATTTTGTTCCTTTTTAAAATTTTGTTACTCTTTGGATTAAATATGATTTTTGCGTATCATTCATGTAAATAAAACACAATTTTGTTATAACTTAGGTTGTTTGAAGGAATCGCTTGGGGGGAAATTCAAAACGTGTCCGGTGTATACTTACTTCTGTTACTAACTGTACATTGTTTTATATGATATAAATGTAATGTAAACCTTATTAACGGGGTCGCTAATTGCCAAATTTCGACCAATGAATCATTCAACTCATTAGTTGATGCTTGTGGTCTCTCCAGGGCGAGCTTCGCCTTCAACGACGGCTATATCTTTTTGTATGGTTTGCGAAATGACCTCGATCTGCGTTTAGATCTTTTCTAATATTCTCAATGCTTCAGCAGCAGAAATTCAAATCCGTAATCAAATTGTTCTGTGTAAGATTTTTGGACCTTTGCACGTTGGCAACGGCGAATATAAGAGTTTTATGGCGACATAGACATAGCGCAGCAAATAAAGATCCAGCGGCTACGTTGGCTGGGTCATGTCGTCCGAATAGATGCAAGCGCTCCGGCTTTGAAAGTATTCGATGCGGTACCAGCTGGTGGCAGCAGAGGAAGAGGAAGGCCTCCTCTGCGTTAGAAAGATCAGGTGGAGAAGGACTTGGCTTCACTTGGTGTCCAACTGGCGCCGGGTAGTACGAGAAAGAAACGACTGGCGCGCTTTGTTAAGCTCGGCCAACCTCGTCCTGTTGGATGCCAAAGTTCGCATTTAGCGCGAGATTTGTTGTCAGTTCAATAAAATAAAACTACTTTTTTTGTGTTGTCGTAGTATAAGTCAGGGTAGCGCAAGTTCCTGGTAGGAACAGTGAATATCAGGAATACTATACTTAGAATATCAGGACAGTCCCTAGCTCCAATTAGGACTTAGAATTTAAGAGAGTAATATTTCCGGGCGGATCCCACAATTAAGGGATTATATTTGCAGCAAAGCATTCCGAAATCCCGGGATGTGAGAAATGCAGAGATTGCGAAAGTTTGCTTGGTTCAAAATGGGTTAGTATTGGGAAGACGAAAAAGTCTTTTCGTTTTTCGAAACAAAATTTCAACTCATTTTTTTTATATTTATAATGAACTTTATTAAACCAAATATGTACCATTTTGATCGACCACCTTTTGCCATTTTTCTTCTAGAGACATTATTCCATCAGTGTAAAACTTTTGTAGTTTCTCGGCGAAAAACTGCGACAAGTAATTTTCACAGGCTTCTCTTGAAGCCAACTTTACTCCATTAAGGGAGTTCTGCATTGACCGAAACAAATGGTAGTCTGATGGTGCGAGGTCAGAGCTATATGGTGGATGCATCAAAACTTCCCAGCCAAGCTCTCCCAGTTTTTGCCGAGCCATCAAAGATGTGTGTGGCCTAGCGTTGTCCTGATGGAAGACGAGGCCCTTTCTGCTGATCAGTTCTGGCCGTTTTTTTCGATTGTTTGCTTAAATCTCATCAGTTGTTGACAGTAAAGTGTAGAACCAATCGTTCGAGCAGGCTGGAGCAGCTCATAGTGGATGATTCCTTTCCAATCCCACCAAACACACAGCATAACCTTTCGAGGCGTCAATCCTGGCTTTGTGACCATTTGTTGAGCTTCAGCACCCTTGTACCATGATCTTTTTCGCACATTATTGTCGTATTTGATCCACTTTTCGTCTCCTGTTACCATTCGCTTCAGAAATGGTTCGATTTCATTTCGTTTCAGCAAAGAATCGCAGATGTTAATTAGGTCCATTAAATTTTTCACAGACAATTCATGTGGTACCCAAACATCGAGCTTCTTTTTGTAACCAGCCTCTTTTAAATGGTTCAAAACCGTTTGATGATGAATGTTTAGTACTTTGGCGATGTCATGGCAGCTTATGTGACGGTTCTGGTCAATCTTTTCCATAATTTCATCGACTTTTTCAACGATAGGTCGACCGGAGCGAGGTGCATCTTTCACATCAAAATTTCCAGAACGGAAGCGAGCGAACCATTGTTATGCTACACGAACTGATACAGCATCGTCTCCGTAAACTTCACCAATTTCATTGGTGGCTTGCGTGGCATTCTTCCCTTTTTTATAAAAAAATTTCAAAATATAGCGAATTTCTTCATTATTTCCACTCAGTTTTGAACAGCTATAACTTTTTTTCAACTTCTCCGAATTTAATTTTTTTTTTGGTTAAATGAAGCTTAAAATGTCACCTTTCTAACACCATATGATATGACACAATGTGATTAGTAGCACTGGAGATAGATGACTCCAACGACATCTATTGACAAAATACGAAAAGACTCTTTCGACTACCCAATATTTTTGTAAGTTTTTAGAACAAAAAATTTTTAGCAACAAAAACAACATTTTCCTTATTGAATTTTTACCGAATTTAAGAAAGTAGTATTTCGGGACGGATCCCGAAATTTCGGAATTACATTTGCGTAATATACCGAAATTGCGGGATCAATAATTGACGCTCATACCGTAAGCACTCAAATGCTATAGCAAGTGAATAACAACAAAATTGACAATGCTACCTGCACCAAAGCCAACTAAATATAACAGCAAAACGAAAGCGATTTTCCCCAGTCTGTTTTGGTTACATATTTTGCCGCTCTGGTTACACTTTTTCTCTCGCTTGCCTATTTTTTGTTACGTCTTAATTGATTTGCTGTTGCTGTGGCTGGTGAATTATTATAAAACTCCATCGACCAACATTTGGGCTAACTGTTTATGCTATTGTGTTTTTGTTTCATTTTTATATCTCTCTTATTTACGCACTTCTTGCTTTGTTTGCTTTGGCCACCTTCCAAGCAATCATTGCCTTACCAGAAACGTTTTACCGTCGTTAGTCGACTTTGTACCAAAACGTGTTTTCAGTTTGTACTCGTTTTCGTTTTTACTGTCTTTCACGCTTGTGCAACAACAAAAGCATGCGAGGCAAAAATGTTCGTTTGAACAAAAGCAACAGCTACCGACCGAGGTTAATAAAAAGTAATAAAAAAGAGTAAAGTAAAAATAGTATATACGAGTAGATATACTCATAAATAGTAGAACTACACAAATGAAGAGACTCGCATATGGCAGTGAATCGGCCCTCATTTTTACATTCCACAAAGAAATCATCAGCTTAGTACTTAATCAACGAGCCAACAATAAAAGTCTATTAATAACTTATTTAGTTTAATCGCAGATATGCCTCGGCTTTTGTTTATTTCGTAGATACACAAATGGTGGCAAATACTCGTACACACGCAGCTGTAGCGCCGCATGGAGTCACCAGACACTTGTGGTCAAATGATTATCGCCTGCAAAGAAGAACAACAACCACATTTCCGTAAATGTTTATCAGGTATTTAAATATTAATGCACATATACGTGTGTGTGTGTGTGTGGACACTAGTTGCCTATACCATAACTACGTACAATTAAGCATACAAAGTTACCCATCTGAAGTAATGGGAAAAGGATAAATTTATCATCGGTGGCCGAGCATTGTTATGCAGCGGCTACTGGTAGCAGTTGAGGTTTCCTGTCTATCGTAACTTACGGGGTTCTCCGAGACCGAATGGGCAGTGTTTTGTAGCGATAGCTGCCACAGTTCGATGGAGTCTCTCTATTCAGATTTTAAGTAAGAGCTTTGCATGTACCTTCTGCTCAAATATGAACGAGACGTTATCAATAAAACGGTCCGCGGATGACACATGGCAAAAATAAATTTTTTGTTTTTTGGTAGGACTGTTATAAGCTTACATGGCAAATTTCAGCGTGATATGTCACATAGTTTGTTTTCTGTGCTACTGTAAACAAGTCAAGCTCGAGTGTGTTCTTCGAATTCTCTTTTATGACTTCAATTGTCTCAAAATGTTTTCCACGGAGCGGCAACTTGAGCTTGGGAAACAGGAAAAAGTCACAGGGAGCCATATCAGGCGAATACGGTGCTTGCGGAACGATATTAAGATTATTTTTGTTCAAATAATCGCGAACAAGACGTGATGTGTGAGCTGGTGCATTATCGTGATGCAAGAACCAAGACTTGTTGTCCCACAATTCCTTCCTTTTAAGACGAATGTTCTCGCGCAAACGCCTAAATAATAGTCAGCGTTAACCGATTTTGCAATTTGTGCGATTTTCAAGCACAATTTCCTTTACTTTTCCGATGTTTTCGTTGTTTACTGATGTTGCTGGACAACGTTCATGAGGCAAGTTTTCAACCGATGTACGGCCCTCTTTGAACGATTTGTACCACTGGAAAACACGTGCACGCGATAGAGCAGAGTCCCCATAGGTTGTCTGCATTTAAATGCGCTATTACGCGTAGTGCGCACAACCGGTAGGTGGACGGTAGTCCTCGAATTGGAGCGTACACCCTGTTTAGGTATTTGGCCAAGCTTCTCCTTCTATTTGTAGCGTGCGTCTTGATGTGGTTTCAGAAATGGAGGGACCTACAGTTTCATGCCGACTCCGAAAGGCAGATATTTTTTTTTTATATACGCGCACCATACAAAATCTACATTAGTCAGGAGCTGACGCCGATTTCATGTTGGTCCTCGTACATTTAACATCAGTCTCTGGTGGATTCTTTTTCGTTGGCGTACTGGAGGTGTGCGTTGAAAAACTGCCTTTTATCTACCATTATTACCAGGTATTTGGTTGCGAAAATGGTTCAACTGCTGAAGTCCGCTATTCCAAAAGTGACCTAACGGCGATTCGAAGACGACAATCTGTACTACAAGTGTCTCTTTGACAGTGTTGTGATCGTATGTTTCAGTCTTAAGTTACAGCGCGTCAAAGATGGAATCCACCAAGCAAGAAATTCGTCATATTTTACGTTTTTACTTCCTTAGAGGTAAAAGTGCAACGAAGGCGGCGGCAAAAATTTGTGAAGTTTATGGGCCTGATACTGTAACGATTCGCACAGCACAGCGTTGGTTCGATCGATTTCGTTCTGGTGTAGTAGATGTCGAAGATGCACCCCGTACTGGTAGGCCAATCGTCGTAGAGACTGATAAAATCGTTTAAATTATTCAAAGAGACCGGCATGTGAGCATTCGCTCGATTAGTCAGGAACTAGGTGTAGACCACAAAACCGTTTGTAACCATTTGCAGAAGATTGGATTCCAAAAAAAGCTGAATGTTTGGGTGCCACACGTAAAAAAATCTCTTGGACCGAATCAACGATTGCGTATCTCTGCTAAAATGGAACGTACTTGACCTATTTTTGAAGCGGATGGTGACTGGCGACGAAAAGTGGATGACGTACGACAACGCCAAGCGAAAAAGATCGTGGTCGAGAAGCGGCGACCCGGCCCAAACCATCGCCATGCCCGGATTTACCGCCAGGAAGGCTTTGCTGTGTGTTTGGAGGGATTGGAAGGGAATTATCCACTATGAGCTGCTCAACTATGGCCAGACCTTTAATTCGGTCCTTTACTGTGAACAACTTGACCGTTTGAAGCAGGCGATTGACCAGAAGCGGCCAGAATTGGTCAATAGGAATGGTGTTGTGTTCCACTAGGACAACGCTCGTCCTCACACATCTTTGATGACCCGCCAGAAGCTACTGGAGCTCGGATGGGTGACTATCATCTCTTCTGGTCCATGCAAAACGCCCGTGGTGATACCAAGTTGGTCTCAAAAGAGGCTTGCGAAAACTGGTTGTCTGAGTTTTTTGCAAATAAGGAGGGGGTTTTATAAAGGGGGGATAATGAAGTTGCCTTCTAAATGGCAACAAGTTCGCGAACAAAACGGGACATATTTGACTTGAATCGAATAATTTTAAGTACGTTAAATAAAGCGTCAAATTTCGATCACAAATACGACATTTCTTTTTCCCCAACCCAATATTTTGTGCTAGCCAAGATTGCATGCTCGGGACCGCATGAATTGCGTTATGGCAGATATCGGCTAAATTTTTAGGCCGCAACGCAACCGCAATGTTGTCGGCGAAGCCAATTATCTTTGTATCCTCTGGAATCTTAACACAGCAATGGCCCGAAAGCCGAGCCTTTTGGAACCCCTCCCATTGTTTCCAGCTTTTTTCGTCCCTTTCGTTTCTTAACTATGGCCACTTTCGTGCACTAACAGCTCATTTTGCTTAATTTGTGAATGATATCAAACTCTCACAAAATTCCCACAAACCCCTTCCATTCATTTCCCCTCCAGTTTGATGCGGCCTAGCTGAAAAGCCTAAAGCTCAATGCACCAATTCAAGTTCAACTCTAGCGTATTTTGTATTTTCATGCTTTTTATAAAAACAGGGTGAGCAATTATTATTTGTTTATTATTTATAAAAACAGGTGAGCAATTATTATTTGTCTATTATTTAAAATGCAAACTGTTTGATATTTGCGCATGTTAACATTCATACACGCATACATACATACATGCATGTGTACATACCTAAATATGTTTAGGCTTATTGCGTTAAATTTTTGGCAGCGCTTAAAGAACTCAAGGTAGTCCCAGCTGCTGCTCTGCTTGTGAGACTTGGCGCAAATATATGTATATGTACATACATGTTTACATATGTCAAGGTGTAGTCAAGTACTCTATGCTTACTCATTCTCATACAAATCTATTAATTTTAACTGGAACTTTACGCACGAAAACAACACAAAAAATTAACTAAGTCAATTAACTTTCATTGAAACTAGAAAACGGTAAACACGATCGCACGTGTTAAGCAAATGGTGAGCGGCGAAATTGAATCGCTCCACGCCACTCGCACACGACGCGCCATGACTCACCTGAAGTGAGTAGCTGCATGCATTGCTGCGTTGCTGAGAGTGTAAAATGTGTGGATAGACAGTTGTACACACACATGCTAATACACTCACGCATGCGTTAGCATGTATGCATTTAGTTATACATAGTTACGTTTCGGCAAATTTTCCCCTGCCACTGTTGCACCGCCTGTTTTTGCTGTTTTTTTTTTTTTTTTTGTTTCTTGCTCGTTTATTTCGTCATTCTCGCCGTTTGGGTTTTCCGCTTAATTTGCCGTCACTCCACACCTTTGTCAAGAAATTTGTAAGTACGTGCGCTTAGTCGCCATACCTATACATATGTATGTATGTATGCATATTACCATATACTTAGTCGTAAGTAAGTAAGAGTGTACACTGATTATTAACGCTTGTTGATATGCCAATATTAGGGAGGCGCATTTCAACCGAAATTCACTACTCTGTTCGCACTTTGTAAAGAGCCAAGTGTTTGAAGGTCGAGT
>JAYXIM010034322.1:0-75051 GCA_037575425.1 Anastrepha fraterculus | reverse complement strand
TTAAGTGTGGGTTCATCGTGCATAGTTGATATTAAAAAAACAGTTTTATGAGGCTTTGCTTTATAGCTAACAAGACTTAATTTATCATGGAAACCGAACATATGTTTCTATTTGTTCCATGTATAGTTCTAGTGAGAAGCTTACAATAATAAGAACCTAACGGTTCGCCAGCTACTGTATTAAAATTTTTTCCCAAATATGGTGAATCATCAAACATGTATTTAGTTCTGACATCGCAGACTAACACAATTTTTTTCCATATTTAGCTGGTTTGTTTGGTATGTACATTCGGAATGGACATCGACCTCTAAATGCTAGTAGCTGTTCGTCTATTGTCACATATGACCCCGGTTTAAAGTTATCTCTACATTGCTGAATAAAAATCTCCTATATGTTTCTAATGGGAGCAAATTTATCGGTCTTTCTTCTATTTTCTCGTGTGTTCCGATCATCAAAATGTAGGCAATTTATAAGAAATTTGAAACGTTCCATACTCATTGTAGCAACATTTTTAGATCCGCAGAGCAAAGGATCAAAAAGCTCTTTAGTTGACAAATGGTTACTCTTTAGCGCACCACTTAAGGCAGTAGTCTGCTTTACAGGCTTCAAAAAATCGATTTTTTTGTTTTGTTTTAAATCTCTTCCAAAACTATCCAAGAATATGTCTTTAAAATTCCAGAGGCCAATTCGACATATTTTCGAAGCTAGAGCAGTTTTGGTGGCCGAGCGTCGAGCAGGTGCGAATGCTCAGGCAGACTTTAAAGCGCGTTTTCTCGAGTTTTCATTTTCACAAGTGTTAGAAAACGGTGCCGGCGATAGCAAAAAGAATATATGTCCGATCGAAAAAAACCAAAGTGATCTAGCTTCAGTATTAAATTATCTTCTATTTGAACTAAAAATGTTGGATAAAAGTATTATTTAAACTACTTGTTTTGCAACTTAAAGTCAATTTTTTTTCTTAAAAAAGTGAATTTTTTTTTCAAACTTCGAAAAAATTTGGAATTTTATAACTTCTTCGGTATTTTTTTAGTTCATAAAGAGAAGAAACTTATAAAAATTAAAAAAAAATTTGGTTCGACTGTTTCAGATGCATCGCACGACCTCCATCACCGGAACCGATTTACAAGTGCAGACTCCGGCCGCTCCAGAAAAATACTTACAACTTTAAAAAATTTCAATATTTTTTAAAAATAAATATTGTTTTTTAAACCTTAAATATAGTACACTATCGTCTTAAAATTCCGTTTACCGCAATCATTTCCTTCCCTTTCAAAAAAAAATTGCTAAAAAAACGCTTTTTTTCGGCTTCTAAAGCAGACTACTGCCTTAAAACCAAAATTCCAAGGAGAGCACGAAGTTCTTCTGTTCTAGTTAATGATGTGGTTGTGGTTTGTTTTTTGTAATTACATATTGGATTTAACTTTAATGTCTTCGTTGGTATAAAGAAGAATTTCTTCAATTATATTTGGTGTGAAAAATTTTTCAAAACAATCTAAAGGCTTTGTAATATCCCTAAATTCTCTCTTTGATCCTGGTAAAATATGAACAATATTCCCCGCTGGAGTTCTACTTGAGCTTCGTTTTGTAGAAGACGGTTCAGTCGACCAAATGAAATTGTTCTTACCTCTTACAATAGCTTCGGAAGGCTTGATTATTAAAGAGTCATTAGGTTGGTCATTACTTTGTGGTACGTCTATAGGTGAAACTGCAACAGGAGTCAATTCTTGATTGCCTACAATTATATTTTTAACTTCATCTTCAGATTCAATTTGAAAGTTTGGATCAATTAGACTATCGTCTGAATCGAAATCCTTTTCTAAATTGTCCTCTATTTCGCTTCCATTTAGCGACAGCTCCACCAGCCATTTTTCTATTTGGGAGTCACAAGTACACACCTCTAAACGAAAAGGCCATTAACATTATAGCTACTGTCGCAAAAAAAAGGAAATATTTACAAATAATATGTAGTCAGAAAAATACCTTTAATACTAAACCTCGCCTTTCTGGCAACACGAATTAATATATCTCCGTAACAAAAGAACTTTGTGCAATGAACGTTCGCCCACAAACTCACACAAGAGACTACTATAATGGTTTGAAAGCTCGTGCTGCCACTTGCATTCAATCATAATGATATACGTAAAAATGACAATATTTGCGCCTCAGAGGCGGGGTTTAGTTTTCTAGGGTTAAAGCAAACAAAAATGGAAAATTTGAAAGTGCTGGTGGAGCTGCCTCCTTAAGTCTTTCTTCTTCATTTTGTCACTCTTATTACATCTTCCAAGTGGAGCTAATAAAATTACTAAATGATAAGAGCTGAACTACAAATTAGAATCAAAGGAATAAACGAACTAAGCGCGAACCAAAGTTTCTTTGAAAGGTCCCTTTGAACTTCAACAAACATATGCATGTATGCGTGTATGTGTAATTAAAAATGTAAGCCCCCATATGGAAACTCAGAGCTGCTTAAAATAAAGCCCAGCATTTTCATAAATTATAAACGATTAGCATAAAAAGTTACTCAGACTCGTTTCATTCAAAAATCATGCGGTGAAAATAAAATTATGCGCCACTACATACATACATACATAAGTATACGAGTATATGTACGTATGTAATATACATATGCCAGTATAATGCGAGCATAATAAAAATGTAAAGAATCCCTATTTGCAAATAAATCTACGCACACAATCGCTTTTGTTTCAGCCTCTGTTGGTGCCCAACAAACTTCGGCCTCGACAACGAAATGGCGGCGCCAAACAAATTTAATAAATTTCAATAATTTCGCGGCTAAGGATAAATGCCAAACACCTAGCAGAGACAAGTTGCACAGAAATTCGTAAACCTGCATACACACACGGAGAAATTTGCTATATATGTATGCATATACATATATATATATGTATGTATGGTAGTATGTATGTATGCATATTTTCTTTCTTTTCAAGCAGCAAATTTTCAGCGGCAACGTGAAGCTAGGCAGTCATGTTGCCATCTTCATTGCCATCACCATCAACTTTTACTGCTCTAACCTGAGCCACAAAGTAATAACATCGAGTTATTGCCTTAGCTATTCTTGTTGCTGTTGCTGTTGCTGTTACTGTTGCAAATAAAGATAAATGTGCGCATTGCCAACGTCAAGTTAGCTACTGCCACTCGGTTTAGCTGCCAGGATCGACAAGCGCACTAACAATGCCATTGCCGACCACCGACGCTGAAGCTGACGCTGACGCCGCCAACGACTCGACAACCTCTTTTAGCTTCAAAACTTCCAGACAACATGCAATGCTGTGAAAATTCATTTTAAGTGAGAATAACAACAACAAGCACGTACTCACATACATATACACACATATACATACATACACGTACTACAGCAATAGCATTAGCAGCTCTGCGTAAACATTTGTGTCCTTCTTTTTGACGGTGAATTGGTGTGTTGGTGTGTGTGTGAGTGTGTGGGTGCATGTGCATGTAGATTGGAGGCAGTGGAGGCAGCAACTCGGAACAATCCATAAAATTTACAACGACAGCAGTTACAGCCGACAGTCGACAGCCATCAGTTGCTTTGTTGTTGCTTTTGTGGTCCTTTGGTTTGGTGGTGCTATTTGTTTCGCCTCGTTGCTTGTTGCCGTTAGCACCGAAAACAACAACAACACCAATAGCTGGCTGCGTGCAAGCAAGCGCGTCACGGCCATTCATGTAAAGGAGTAGCGGATTGAAAGAAAGCAAAGAGGTTGTCAAGTCGAAGAAGGTGGGATGAAAGATGAGGCTGAGACTGGCTATGCTGTTCGACAGGATGCTCCAAATGCAATGTTTCTTTTGAGTCATGGACCTACTCTGTTTTGACGCTGATAGCGCTTTGTTGCTCGGAAGCTTGAGTGCCCTGTCCGTTAGAAGTATAGGTGGGAGGAGCGCAAAAAACCGCGCAATAGCGGATGCCGTAGCCGAGTGCGTTTTTTCGTGTCTACCATTTGATTGCCTCGGCTGCGAAAACCACTGTGGACATTGAATATTATGCGACAGAAACAGTTCTTACTAATAGCAGTTGCTCTCAGCAGGCAGTGGCAAGCCTCTGAATGTATTTAGGCCATGAAAAAGCTCCTCATAAAGAACCCCCATTTCGAGGCGGCATTTGAATACAATAAAAAATGTAACAGTATTTTGTTTGGTCCCGGACACAGCGGCATAGAGGGAAACTGCTGCACTGATGAGCTGGCTAGACAGGGAACTTTGGAGACGGTTTCGTCGCGAAATGAGAGAATTGGGGTTCCTCTGAGAACCTGTGGTCTGCTCCTGGAAAGATGGGCCTCGAGTCAACTCAGCGAGCGCTGGGCTAGTGCGCAAACGTGCAAGGTCGCGAGATCCGGGTAGATAGGGGAAGCTCAAGGGAACTCCTAAGGCTAACAAAGCCCCAGCTCTCGAATTTGGTGGGCATCCTTACCGGACATTGTCCGTTAGGTGTTCATGCCGTGAGACTTGGGATTGCCTCAAGTCCGTTCTGCAGAAACTGTCTGGAGGACGAGGTGGAATCATCACAACACCTTCTTCTCTGCTGCCCTGCTCTCGTCTGGCAAAGATTTAGACATCTGGGCTCTCACTTTTTCGCTACGCCTGCGGATATAGCCGGTGTAAATATCATAGCCTGTTACGGCTTACTACGAACGCAAATCAGCCACCGTCGGCGTCGTCGTAAAATGTATGGTCATCATCGTCTCTAATCCCAAGGCTCCTTCTTCCTTCCCTTCTCCTTTCTCCTCTCCCATGCATGGCACCACAACGGACGAATTTTTGAATATTTGTCCAAGTGAGCCCTTAACTAAGGCAGCCATTTAAGCTAACAGTATTTTGTAGTCACTTGAAAGTTGCCATGAAACTACTTACCAGAAAAATGCGAAGACTTCTGTTTAAAAAGTTGAATGCTTTGAAAAATTTTGAAAACTTTGAAAAATTTGAAAGTTTAAGATTTTGCGTTACATGGTTTTTGTTTCAGTATGGGCTATATTTTTAGGAAAAAAAAAAAATGTACGAGTATACGCAAGGAGAAGTCCAAAATAAACAAGACTGGCGTCATAAAAATATTTTTGATGGCGCCATCTTTTTAATGAACTAGTGCGTGGGAAGCTACATCCTTCGCTGACTTTCAGTCAAAGCTTGGTGACATTCGGTTCAGTGGAAGCGAAGTTATTGCGTCTAAAGTGTCAGTATGTTTGAGTCATCGGTACAAAAATGAGTTTGAAACAAAGAGCTATATGAAACTTCATTTTAAAATCGGTAAAACGTTTACCGAAACATTTGAATTGATGAAAAAAGTTTATGGCGATGATTGTCTATCTCGTGCCAGAGTTCACGTTTCAGAGATGGTTGTGAGGGCATAAATGACAATGAACACACGGGCCGCCCAAACTCAGTAATCACCGAAAACTCGACCGAAATTGTTCGTAAATTTATTAAAAATGAACCGAAATCATAGTTGAAATTCATGGAATCGATTTATCGTATTTTAACTGATCATTCGGGCTTACGAAAACGAGTTAACTGAGGACCAAAAACTGCTCAGAACTCAACATTCGAAAGACCTCATTAAAGAGGCGAGAAAAGGCGAGAACTTCCTTTAGAACGTTATAACTGGTGATGAAACGTGGTGCTTCCAACATGAACCTGAAACTAAGCGTCAAAGTGCCGAATGGAAGGCCCCAGACGAGCCACCACACAAAAAATCGCGTTTGGAGAAATCAAAAATCAAGTCGATAATCATTTGTTTTTACGATTCCAAGGGAATTGTCCACAAGGAGTTCATTCCAATGGGCCAAACCGTCAATGCAATTTTCTATCTTGGAGCTTTGAAGCGTTTGTAGCATCGAATTCGCCCTGCAAACCGCGAAGGAGGAAGCTGGCGCTTATTGCATGATAATGCATCATCTCATCGATGCAGTCTTGTGATTGATTTTTTGACTGGAAATCGCATTTTAACCATCAATCACTCACCGTATTCGCCTGGCTCCCTGTGACTTCTACCTATTCGGAAAATTGCATTTGGTCATGAAAAGGAAACGTTTAGCGTCCGTAGAGGATTCCGGCCAATGGCCTGAAAGACTCTTTCGAAAAGCTTTTAGGCCGCGTAATTCAGTGTATAAAGGCCAGAGGGGACTATTTTGAATAAATAAAAACTCGAAGTTATCAGATCAAAGCTCCTGTCGTTTCTATTTTAGCTCAGTCTTGTTTATTTTGGACTTCACCTTGTATTACATGTATTTAAAAACAGTTATAACATAGAATTCAAGAAATTTAAAAAAGCTACTCTTGAAAGCTCACGAGTAATGAGAGCATAACTGTCATACTTATCATATGTAGTTTTAAAGGGTAGAGTTTCCTAAGAGATCGTTTGGGAACATTAAATCGAATTCTTTCCAAACAAGTAGGGACAATCCAGTAATAATATTATGAGCAAAAGACAAACCCAGTATATACCTACAAATTTCTAAGGACTTGAGACTTATAAGCGTGAGAGGAGCCAAATATGATGGCATGGGATTAATAAAATTCCGGAACAGAAGTGCATATTTGAGAAAAATTTATGGTGCATTTTCGATTTTATTGATTGCTTGCCGACTACATGGTCTCCAAATAAAAAAAGCATATTCTAATAAATGATGTCTAGAGTAACTCGCCTTGGTATAGGGATCAGAGAACTTAGTGGCGTTTCGTCTGACGAAGCCCAACACCCAGAAAGATTTTGAAGTAACATAATTTATTTGGTTATTAGAAGAAAATTTTTACCAAAGATAATGCCAAGGTCCTTAAACTCGCTAACATACTGCAGGACACAAGACGAGTTACTGTACAGGGTCCGGCCCAACTGTCTGTTAGTTGGCTAAAAGTATTGTTTATAAAGAAGCAGAAGCATTTTGCCGAGAGTAAACGCCAAAAAAGAAAATCAGTTATGGATTTCAACTGCAATAGTGTAATTGCATTATATATATCTAGAGCGATTGTTCGCACTATTACTTGTTGAAATGATACTGGTAGCATCTCGAATCTTCACGTGAAATTGTTCAAAAAGTGAAGGAGGGGCCTAAGCGAAATCCCCGACAAAGTGCCAATCAAAGGCGAAATAACTGAAAATATCTGACCGTAGCATCCTACGCATACGGAAAAATGGTCCCAAAGTCAAGCCTTACAAAATCCAATATACAAAGGTCGCTTGGCGAGAGAGAGAGTTGCATGAGAGAGCGAAAGAGTTGCTTCCCTTGGCCGAAAGCGGTCAATTTCCGAGTATTGTGTTTTCCGACGAGACAATTTTTCAAATTAACCAATTCGTAAGCTCCCAAAACGGCCACCCATACAAGAATCGGAATCATCGATGGGCCACCAGGAGGCAGCATCCACCACAGGTAATAGTTGGAGCTCTCCTATCGATTTCATCGAACCATCGGGAAAGTATTCTGAAGGCTGCCTTGAAGCTGTGTACAGACAAATATTGTATTTTGGTGGTAGAGCATGGACGTTTCGAGTGAACCAAGAAGGGCTAAAAACCAACTTTCCGAAATTCATAACGTCCCTACAATGGCTCTCAAATTCACCAAATGCGAATCCGATGGATTATTCTCTTTGGGCGATTTCGGAGAGCAAGGTCCGAGCTGGTGTCGAGACGCTGAAAAAAGCCATTGTTCGCGAGTGGGTCAAAATATCTGCAAGTCACATTTGGACAGCTTGCGATTCGTTTCTGGACCGTCTCAAGGCCATAGCCAAGGCAAAAGTTGGTCATATCGAGCAAAAGTTAATTGATTCTTAATTTGGGTTTATTTTTACACATTTTTTATTTTAATTTGAATAAAAGTAATTTTCCAAACTACATTTATAGCCCTTTTGATTGGTTACACTTCGAATGCGGGACCCCATACTTAGTAGGTACACACAATGTTAGATGTTTTTGAGACAGACATTGGAAAGCACTTGGACAAGTTCGGCGAAAGACGTGAATTCATGCACCACAAGTAAAGCGCATCCATATCGGCTTGAAGTTTAATGGCATCATCTTGAGTCTTGATCGCTGAGAAGATCTTAAGATCGTCGGCATAAAGCAAAAATTAAGCAATGCCATTAATAAATAACGCAAATAAGAGCGGTCTCAAGATATTTCCATGCGGAACAACGGATTCGGCAGCAAAGGGAGTAGAAAAAAATACCATCAATTGTTTCAAAACAACGTCTATTGCTGAAATAAGAATTTAGCCATTGCAGAAATGCAGAATGAAAGCCAAAACAAGCAAAATTCCACAGATTCAAGATTCTATGAGAAACTTTGTCGAAGGCTTTCGAAAAGTCAGTGTAAATACAGTCGACCTGGAAACCAGCCCAGAAAGAAACAATGCATTATTCACTAAAAACAGCCACCTTAGAGCTGTTGGCAATAAACCCACACTGATTTGGGCAAATTAAAGATTTAACCGCACAGGCTCAGTTTTGCATTGGCCGCGTGGTCAAACATTTTGGAAATAGTTAATAGCATTGAAATAGGCCTTCAATTTTTAATGCCATTTTTATTGCCGCTCTTAAAGAAGGGCGTTATGGAAGAGAGCTTCCATGCGTCCGTGAAACTCTCAAACTAAATATAAAGCTTTGTTGAACGTAATTTTCAGGGGATAGATCAACGCCGGATAATTTTTTTTTTTTAAAGCTTAAATAACAATAGAATTGCTAAATAAACAAAAAGATAACGCAGCGCTAGCAACGGAGGCTTTCAGCTGGCTGGTGGAGAATTCCTGGTTTATATACGTCGTAGAAGATCAGAGTCGTTCAGAAATTTATAGATTTTCGAAATGTTGGAAATTTTTTATTTATTTCAAACTGCTGAAAGTTCATCAGATCCAAGTTTGATGGAGCGATTTCATGTTGATTAATCCAAGTGAATATTTTAGACGTTCTAGGCGATTTTTCTAAAAATTGCTTTATTTGTAGGCTTGAGTATGTAATAAAAAAAATCGATTAAAGTAAACTGAAAAATTTTTGAGAAAATATTTAATAATTTTGGGGTTTATTGAATGTTAAAAATTTTGGTATGCAGTTTTTTAGAGTGAAATAGCTGCGGTTGTTTATAACATTTTTCATAATTTTTTTTTTACAATTTCAAATTTTTTTTTTCAATTTCGGTGAGATATCTCAAGTTTTAAGTAATTCATTCGCTTGGGAGGCGCTGGACGTTCCTAAATAAAAAATTTGGAAATAAATGGCAGGTGTGTGCAATTGGCAAATTTCAAAAAAATGGAAGCACTAAATACGTTAGATGGAGTCTCATAAAAAAAAGTAGACCAAAGTATGAGTCACGCTCATTTTTCAAAACTTTTTAATAGATGCACACATACATATAAATATATATTTCATTCAAAGATATCATCCCATTTACTAAATTTGAGCAAATTTTTTAGTAATGACTGAAATATCCAATTTTTGCATTTTTTTCAATTCTGTTATATGGAAATAGGGCGGGGTTAGCGCCGAATGTTAATCTACTTGGTGTCCAAAACAATATACATACATACATACCTATTTATGTGCCGAGTTTAGTGTAGACGCATACATGCATACACATATCACTCAATAGACACATATGCGGCACAGATAGAGACACAAGAAGACGAGCCCTTAGCATGAAACTGGCTACAAATACGGTGGGTGAATAGACGTGGGTGCATAGAACTGGTCCACTTCATAGGCGCAGCTCGTGGATCTCCCGAAGCAATACAGAAAGTAATGCAGAAAGAGGAGGGATTGTTTTAGTGGCCACACCACTCAACGCAGTAGACGACGGTCGCTGTAAGTACGCAGGCATATTGAACCCTACCTCACCCATTCTATTCACTCTATGTTATCGGATACACGAACAGATAGAAAGAAAGATGTAATGCGACTCAATGTCAAGTGATCCCTGTAATTTGGACACTATCGACGGTTTAAAAAAAAAATCGTTTATTTATAAGTTTATTTCTTTTGGGATTTATACAATAAAATTTTTCTAATGAATTTTTTGAAGCGAAATATCTGCGGGTATTTTTAACATTTTAAAACTTTTTTTAATTGTTTTTAGGATAAAATATACTCACCTTTCAAAATTTTTGGAACTAGTTTTTTTCGTAAATATTTTTGTTTTTGTGTAATTTTTTTTAATTTTTTAGGATAAAATATACTCACACTTCCAATCTTTTTTTTTCGTAAATATTTTTTTTTTGTGTAATTTTTTAGGATAAAATATACTCACCTTTCAAAATTTTTTGGAATTATTTTTTTTCGTAAATATTTTTTTTTTGTTTAATTTTTTTTTTAATTTTTTAGGATAAATTATACACACCTTTCAAAATTTTTGGAATTATTTTTGTTTGTAAATATTTTTTTTTTGTGTAATTTTTTTTTAATTTTTTAGGATAAAATATACTCACACTTCCAATCTTTTTTTCGTAAATATTTTTTTTTTTGCGTAATTTTTTTTTAAATTTATTAGTATAAAATTTACTCACCTTTCAGAATTTGTTGGAACTATTTTTTTCGTAAATATTGTTTTTTTGTGAAATTGTTTTTTTTTAATTTTTTAGGATAAATTATACACACCTTTCAAAATTTTTGGAATTATTTTTTTTTGTGTAATTTTTTAGGATAAAATATACTCACCTTTCAAAATTTTGGGAATTATTTTTTTCGTAAATAATTTTCTTTTTGTGTAATTTTTTTTTAATTTTTTACGATAAAATATACTCACCTATCAAAATTCTTGGAATTATTTTTTTTCGTAAATATTTTTTTTTTTGTGTAATTTTTTTTAATTTTTTTAGGATAAAATATTATATACTACATTTCCAAATTTTTGGAATTATGTTTTTGTTTTGTTACAATAATGTTTTCTTTTTTTTTGTGTAATTTTTTTTACTATTTTAAAATAAAATATACTCACCTTTCAAATTTCTTTAATTATATTTTTTTCGTAAATATTTTTTCGAAATTTTTGTTGTGTGTAATTTTTGAAAAAACACTCATCTTTAGATTTGTTATTGTTTTTGTTAATAGTTGCGACTGTGCTCAGTAATCCTCAGAAGTTTTTTAGCGGGACTTCCATAACAAAAATCTGAAAAATTTTTATTTCTGTAGGTACGTCCGGCTGCCTGAGAAATGAATAACAATAATTGGCGCGTAAATTTCTGTTACTTGTATGGCCGAGTTCCTCCTGCTATTTATGCTGAGCGTCTTAATGTTGTTCCACAAATGTAGGGACCTGCAGTTTTAAGCAGACTCCGAACTGCTGATATTTTATATGGGAAGCTTTTGCATGGCTGAAATACACCCGGAGGTTTGCCATTGCCTGCCGAGGGGCGACAGCTATTAGAAAAAATGTTCTCTATTATTTGATGGTCATGCACGGAGTTTCGAACCTACGAACTCCCGAATGGTAGTCACGCACCAACCTCTTCGGCTACGGCGGTCGCAAAATAAGTCATACAAAATTTTGGAAAACTTAACGAAACTCACTGGACTTATTGCTCTCGACGTGCTTAATTGTTGACCAACCTAAGAAAATCAGTCAACAACTAAGCCCACTTTCGAAGTTAAAAATTCAATACTTTTGCAATTAACTAAGAAAATGTGTTGAAATTCAGTATAAGCAGTGAAATGAAAAAAATAATACGATTAGAAAACAGTTTTTAAAAATGGGCATAGTAGTTAAATTGGCAAGTAATTACAAGACAATTTTCAGCACCCAGCTCCCCGAAAGCTACCAGCTTACCTAACCTTAGATTATTTCGATCTTGTTTTTGTTAATGTTTTTTATATTTGTTAAAAAACGCATAATGTGGCCACCCTTTACACAAGATTGTACACACACATACACATACATATGTATATAGGCTAGGTGTATATATGTAACTATTCATGAGTAGTGCTACAAAAACATAGGCAGTAATGTCAGCATGTCATTGAGCAAGTAAAATACGTAGAAAAAAAGAAACAACAAAAGCGTAAACGAAATACAGCAACAACAAAGTTATCCACACATTCAACCCAAAGCCAGCAGCAAGTCCTTTCAGCCGTTGCGACAACTTCTTTTTAGTCCATCACAGACTGCTGCTCTACTTCTTCACCCATATTTGCTTGCTATGCGCCTTTCTACTACAAATTGCTTCCGGCTCCTTTGGCTCACCAGCTTCGAACATTCCATGCATTTCTCCAGCATCTTCTGCTCTATTTTTCTTTAACCTCGTTGACGCTTTGCCAACTTTCCGTTGCCGTTGCAATGACGCTTCAGTCTGTAAAAGTCTACACGCCGCTCCAGCCAACGACGAGCAAATCGTGTACTAGTACGAGTATGTGCAGGCGGTTTTTCTGTCTAGTCGAGTTGTTGTTGGTTTTGCCACCTCTGCAGTGCTTGGCTGCCGCCATGCATAGTTTGAAACCCTTTTTTGCGCTTGGATAGACAGTCTGCAGTGCAAAAGTGCAATTTTATCAGAGTCTGCGGTACATACAGACACACACACATAGTTGAGGTTTCGTTTGCCAACAACTCGACAACTTGCAGGCTTGCTGCAATTTGAATGCGCGCAACTATGTGTGTGTTTATTTATGCATATATGTATGTGTTTATGTCTGTATGTATGACTTTAAGAGTATGACCACCTACATACTTTTCTCCCTTAGCTCACACACTGCATGTGAGTTTCCTACGAAAATCCTTCATTTCCACCACAATCGCCCCTTTTCGTGCTCTCAGCGTTCTCTCCCTGCTTTCTGTCATCGACCTTCCTAAGTCTTCTATTGTCTGCAAGCAAGTAAATAGTTCGTCTGTTTAGAGACTATCAATATTTCATGAATTTCCTATTCAACATGTTTTTCTCCATTTATTTCTTTTATTTTGTTTTTATTGTCCTTTCTTTTGGAGCCGCAAGCGCTACTCACAATTTTACTTATGTATGTACAGTTTTATTAACTTGACAAAATGAGATTTGATGTGTCAGTTGTTGAACATCATCAATTGCATTGGAATCTAAATGCGAGCATTTCACAAATAGTTCTACACACGCAAACATACCTACAAACACTTTCATGCATATGTATGTATATGTATTTATATAATAGATATACGAGTATTATAAAAGAAAATAAAGAACAACAACGCCAACCTTCCACTTACCTTACATACCTCGAAATTTTCCACTGTTACGGTTAGCAACGCGCATCTCTTCTGTAGATAACATTGATATGAGTCACTTTGTTGGTATTCATGTAAGTCCTCTCCACTTTATAATGGAAGTGAGCATTTCTCGCACAGATCAATCACGTTTCGTCATGCTACAACCAAAATAAGTAAAAAACAATGAAGAACGATAAAATACGTTTGGATGTCGGTATGTATGTATGTATGCATATAAGTACGTCTGCCTGTCAGTGCCCTTCCGTACGCACTTACTGATTTGTGATGTAAAGAGTGAGAAATATGCAGAGATAACAAAATTATCGCCAACAAAAATAACCAGTTTGAACAAGAGAGAGAAAATAAAACAACAGCAACAAATTGATTAAAAGAAAGATATTTTCAAGTATTTAAAACAATGCAACCTAAGTATCCACATGTGAATGTATGTTTGTACGTATGTCTATATAAAACTTTGCTTTAAAAATAAAATACACAATAAATGTAGCCGAGGTGCACATACAGCCACAGACATCTGCACACATGCCAACAAATTCTTTTGACAGTTATAATTTCAAAGTGCGAGTAGTAAATTACTTCATTTACTCGCTTGGAAAGGTAAGTGCACAGATTTTCTAATAGAGCTGCTATACCTTTTTGCTTATAGGGGCTGTTTTTTTTTAATATTTGAAAGAACGAACTTTTGCATTGGCTGGGATTTTAATCTCTCAAAAAAAAAATTTGCTGCACACTGGCTAAACTGTGCCGGTTAGCGTCAAGCCAAACTATGTATTCCTAAGTCCCAACAAAGGAATATCTGACAAGCTTCTCTCACTAAGCAGAGCAGATCTGCGTCTTTTAACAGGATATCTTACAGGTCACTGCAGCCTGAGGTATCATCTAAATAATATTGGTCTATTTGAGACCAATGTCTGCCGCTTTTGCGAAATGGACATACATAGAAAGCTCAAAACATGTGCTTTGTGAATGTCCTGCGTTGGGCAGACAGAGACTTCATCACCTTGGTGGTATCCTAGTATCTCCATGCAATCTTTGGAACAACAAACCCAAAATTGTGCTAAAATTTTTAAAAAGCCTAAAACTCTAGGGTTACAAAAATAGGCCTTTCACAATAGATCAGCTCTGGTCGTAGTGCGTAATGGCGTTCTAATAATAATAATAATCCTCATTAAAATATGATGGTGATATATGTACATACCCATATTAAAATTTATTTTCTTAATTTCTTTCTTTTAGTTCGTTGACAACTATCGATATCGATAACTATTGTTTGACAGATGAGAAACTTAGCCAAACTTTGTTGCTACTTCTGCTCAGTAAGGTTTGGCAAGTCATCAAGTTTAACGCCGGAACAACGCTTTTAACTTATGGTAACACATTGACTGCCAAGGCACTTTCAGCAAATAAGATGCTCTGGGGCCACAGCATTTTTTTTTTGAAGTCTCATCGGAGACGTCAAAATTGGAATTTAGGGTGGTGCTGGTGATATTTTCTGCTTAGAAACAGGCAGTTTTTAACTAATTAGTATGTCACACACATATGTTCGACGTGGCGCATACCGCCTTTTTTTAACTCAGGGCCATGGCGGACATATATGCACGACAAAAACATTGGCTAAACATCAAAATACATCGTCGTCATACAAGCTCTACCTCGTTTTGCAAAAACAAAACAATTGGGAGTATGTTGTTTTTGCAAACAAACACATAACAACGTTATATGACGACAATGTATTTTGATGTTTGAATCCGTTATTTTTGCAAACAGAAACAAGTCAAAGCTTATTATATGCTCAGTAAACAAGAAGACTTTATCGCGTTACATATATTGGTTGATAATATTTGTGTTACGGAATGTCGAAAAGAAAATTTTTATCAGATACTGAGTTAGAAAATATACTCGCAATTCCAGAAAGTGAAGAAGACGAAGATTACAGCTCTGATGATTCTGTAAAGGATCCTATGTATAATCCTACTGCATACTCTTCGCAAAGTGAAGAAGATGAGGAAGTCATAAATAATATAGAAGAAGTTCTTGAAAGCCTAGCACTAGAAGAGAATAGGGAAGAAAGCGATGAAGAAGAAGAAAATCGGGTCGCAGGTGAACCACAAATTATAAATGCTGTCTAGTCTGAATACGAAGGTCGTCATAAAACATTTACTTTTTCGGGAAAATCAGGCCTACAAGTAGATGTATCACAAAGTGTCACCCCATTTGATGCTTTCGTTTGTTTATTGACGATGAAATAATCAACCTCATCGTATTAGAAACAAATAGATACGATGAGAAACAACTGATTGCAAAAGAATTGAAACGCGTAAGTCGAATGAAAAAATGGACTCCAACTAATAGCGATGAAATGAAAAAGTTCTTGGGACTTGTATTATGGATGGATCTTGTTCGATGTGGTAGTATTCCATCATACTGGTCTACAAGTGAATTTTATAAGAACAATGTAGCGCCCAAGGTAATGCCGCGGAACCGTTTTGAGTTAATACTAGCAAATATACACTTCGCCAACAATGAAACCATTACAAAAGGGGATAGGACTGGAAAAGTTCAACCACTTATAGATATGTTGCAAAAAAAATACCAAGAAACTTTATACCCAGCTGAAGATTTTGTAATTGATGAGACTCTTCGACAGTATATTCCAAACAAAGCCCATAAGTATGGCATAAAATTATTCAAGCTATGTATGTTCTACAGAAGGATATACATGGGCAAGTAAGATTTACTCAGGAAAGTCAGAGGTTTACGCAAGAAATCTTGGCCTGGGACGATCAGTTTGCGAAGAACTTTCGCAGGACTTACTAAATCAAGGTAGAACACTGTTCGTTGACAATTTCTATACAAGCTATGAGTTGGCACTTTCCTTTTTACGACAAAATACACACGTTGTGGGTACGCTAAGAGCATACAAAAAATATATGCCCAAATAAGTGTTTGATGCCAAATTGGAAAAAGGTCAGGTAATTCACAGAGAAGAGCAAAATGGAATTGTGGTACTGAAATGGCGCGATGCTCGTGATGTACGGATTCTGTCAGCAAAACACAGTCCAAGAATGGTAGAAGAAGCTCAAGATAATGGCGAACAAGCATTAGCTTCTGACCTTGTCCAACCATCAACCAGTAACACCTCTGGCTCAAAACGTCGCTTGGCGAAGAAGAATAAGAAAAAGCCAATAGCCATACTTGCTTACAACAAAGGAAAAGCAGGGATTTATTTGTCAGACCAGAACAGTTCTTATGCTACTACTTTGAGGAAGGGCGTGAAGTGGTACCGCAAACTGGGTATAGAATATCTGCTTGGACTATCAGTAGTAAATGCTTTTGTAGTGTACAAGAAAGCTACGAAAAAAAATAATGCACAAATACGATGGTTTAGAGAACAAATTACTTCATCACTTCTAAATTTGCAGAAGCCAGAAAAACATATGTATGTATGAAGCCAAAATCAGGCAATATTCATATTATATTTTAAAAACAAAACTAAGTGCAAGTAATACAGGGTGGCTGATGAATTTTGCTACATTAAGAAACTCAAATAACTTTTTTTTAGTGTATGGAATTCATTTATTTTTTTTCAAGTTGAAGGCCATTAAATTTTATTAAATGTAGCTTAACTATTGTAGTTTTAAAAATAATTGAATTTAAATGCCCCCCATGCTCGTTGACACAAGTGCGGCATCTTAGTAAAAAGTTGTTCATTGCTGCTTTGAGAGTTGCGACAGGGATAGCCGCAATTGTTGCCCGAATGGATTGTTTTGGTTCATCCAAATTTGTTGGCTTTGTTTTATAAACTTCTTGTTTACATAAACCCCACAAGAAAAAGTCAGGTGCAGTAAGGTCAGGCGACCTGGGGGGCCAACGAAACTCGGAGTTTCTTCAAATCAGTTTATTGGGAAATTTTCGTCGCAACTCTGTCATAACAGTCTGGGCTATGTGAGACGTTGCCCCATCTTGTTGAAACCACACAGAGTTGAAAGGAATTCTCTTTCGGCGTAGTTCTGGATAGAAAAATTCTTTCAGCATTTTCAAATAACGGTCTCCAGTAACCGTAACGGTGTGACCATTTTCTTCAAAAAAATAAGGCCCGACAATACAGCGGGAAGAAACCGCACACCACACTGTCACGCGAAGAGGATGCAATTCCGTCTCGTGGCGTATCTGTGGGTTAGAAGTACTCCATATTCGACAATTTTGTTTGTTCACATTGCCGTTTAAATCGAAATGGGCCTCATCAGACATGAAAAGGCAGTTTAACATGTTTTGGTCTTCTTCCACCATTTGCAGGATCTTCTGGCAAAATTCCAAGCGAATCGGCAAGTCTGCTGCATTCAGTTTGTTAACCATTTGAATTTTGTAGGGAAATAAGTCTAAATCTTTGTGCATTATTGTTTGCAAAGACTGTCGGCTGACACCAAGTTGAGCAGATAAGCTTCTTGTTGAAACCCTTGGATTGCTTTGTATAGCTCCAGCTACAGCAGCGATCGTTTCCTCTGTCCGAACTGGTGGGTTTCGATGATAAGGCCTTCTTGCGACTGTTCCTTGCTCAGCAAAATTATTCACCAGTCTCATTATGGTCCATCTGCTCGGGGGATCGCCGCCAAACATCCGCCTGTACTCTCTCTGTACCAAAACTACGGACTCCAGTGCGTGATAGCGGCGGACTATCCAAATTCTTGTTTGCGTGTCCCAGTTATCCATTTTAATAAATTTTAAAGATCAATATGCAAATTAAAACAAAAATGGAACAGATAACTTAAAAAGAAAAAAAGTTATTCAATTTTTTTTTGGTAGCGGCTTTCATCAGCCACCCTGTAGAAAATTACGTCGAACATGTACTTTATTTTATTCCAGAATAAAACAAATGGAAGGAAGGGAGATCGCCAGAAAGAAGGCTAAAAGAGTATACGCGTATTGCCCGGATTGTCCTCAAGAGCCATTCATGTGTTTAGAATGTTTTGTGAATCACCACAAACAAGTTTAATGGGTTCATTTGTATAACTACTTTGTAAAAATAATATGTAAAAAATTGTTTGTTACTGCAATAAAATGAATTTAATTTTTTTTTCAAAACGAATTTTTTCCAATTGTTTTTTGAGCTGCGCCGAAGCCACTATAACAGAAATTTCATGGGAAGCCATATATTTTATTATTGCAATAAAATCATATTTATCGTCAATCTTTGCTGTGTGACATGGCGAGAGAGAATAATAGTCGTGTCGGACATACATATATGGCCGACGTGGCAGTCAATGTATTAAACAAAAATTGTTCGCGAAGTCCATAGAGCACTGACGCCATCATCGGCCTTTATGTCTTTCGAAATTAGGAAAGAGTTACCGTTACGATGTAAGGCGAGCGCTTACGAGCCATGCTGACTGAATTTTTATTTCCAAAAATTAATCAGCTAAACATCGACGTCATTTGGTTCCAATAAGACTGCTCAACTTGCCTCACAGCGCGCTTAACAATCGATTTATTGCGGTATTCAAGCCACCACAAGCGCCAAACGGCCAAGTAGATTAAAAAAAGTAGTCAAAAATTGGACTGTCCATAAGGACCATTTAATTCATAGGCACGGCAGACATATTACGGATAATATATTCAAAAATTAATTCCATACAAAATACCAGATTATAATAAAAAATCATTCCAACAATATTTCTTTTTAATGTTTTAGATTTTCAAACTGTTAACTCGGGTGTTTTGTTAACGGCATCTGTATCTTTTTTGATAAGAGGGAAGAAGACAATTGGTTATTTACTAATGACGCTTCCTTCGTCATTGGAGGACAGGAATACATGTTAATGAAAAGTTTATATAGGGTGTTTTTTTTAGAGGTTAGGTTTTCAAGATGAAATAAAACGTATATAATTTAATGTTATGGACAAGAATTTAGCTTTATTATAAAGATAAGGGTTTGCCATTATGTTTTAAAAATGATACCCATTCAACCAAAAGTGAGCTTCATCGCTGAACAAAATTTTCTTCGATGCGTCGCGCGAACCGAACCATTATTTTCGTAATAAATTTGCACGATTTGCAAACGTTGTTCAGGTGTAAGTCTATTTATTATGAAATGGCAAACCAAACTGAGCATAAATCAAGTGACAGCTGTCAAAAAGACCATCTACGAAAAAAGTAGTGCCAACTTGAAAACCTAGCCTCTAAAAAAAACACCCTATATAAAGGGGGATCATATTGAAAGTACCTACTTTTTCCAGTAGGGGTTTTTTTACTGTCAAACTAAATACATAATTTTTTTCAATATTCATTAACATTTCATCATGGAAAGACTTACGCCTCAACAATGCTTACAAATCGGACAATTGTATTACGAAAATCGACGCTCTACGAAAAGCGCTCATCGATGGTGTTCAGCGATGAGACCCCTTTTTAGCTGAATGCCTACGCCAGTAAACAAAATTGCCATATTTGCACAGAAGAGCAACCCGAAGCCATTGAAGAACTGCCATTGCATACATTGAAAACAACCGTTTGGTGCGGCCTATGGGCTGAAGGAATCATCGGCCCGTATTTCTTCAAAGACGAGGCTAGCGCCAATGTAACAGTGAATGGCGAACTCTATCGCGACATGATAAACGACCTTTTGATGCCAGATGCCGGAAATTGAAGCTCGTGATCTCCACAAAATTTGGTTAGACTTGCGATACAGTCCGTGACCAGTTTTGGACCAGTGGATTGACCATCAAAATCGTGTGATATCACAGCTTTGGGTTTTTATTTGTAGGGTCTGTAAAGTCTTAATGCTATGTGGATAAACCAGCTTCGATTGAGGCATTGGAATCCAACATTACCGAGGATATCCGAGATACCGATTTGCGGCGCATGTTTAAACAAATAAATATCACGAATCGTTCCACACAAAAGTAATAAAGATTGCCCAATCAATTTGAGTTTTCGTTGTTTTATTTCAATTTAAAATCCGATACCTCTAAACTGATTACCCTTTATAAGACTACCTGAACAGGGCAGTAGAGCAAGCCAAAAAGGCATTCCAGTAGAAGAAAGGCGCCGTTCAATTATACTCTAACAAAGCAGATGGAATAGATTCACGATGTGCAGAATGCAAAGGTGTGGCTAACATAAAACCTTTAATCGGCTATCAGCGAATTTGAAGGACACAGCTGATTTGCTGACGTAATTAGGAGTATTATAGCAGCTTGTTTGTAACAGAGGTAGAACAAAGCTGAGGTGGACAATCAACGTAGCCACAGGACGTGATACTTCGTTGTCGTCTGAAACATTTGGCTGATTTGAAGAGCGTAAAACTACGTGTAAAGTGAGCATGCACAATTGTGCTGTCAAGTCCCTTATGACGTAGCAGCCCTCTCATAATTTATGCTTTGGCTTGCCTAATCTTGTCGTCTATCATTCTTCGAATAGATCATCTAAGCGTAGATGGATTCACATGTTAATAACGATCGTTACCACTTGGCCTAAAAGTAACTATGGTGGCACAAGCTACCACTTAACTCAATTCCTTTCTGGACATGGGACATTTCGAGAAAACCTTAATAGATTTGGCTACAACAGTTTCCAATGCTGTACAATCTGCACGGGAAGTGAAGAGGATGTTGATCACGTCTTCTTTTAAAACCGAAGCCTTAAAAGCCATTACGTGGAGTAATTAATATGGATTATATCTTGCTCTCGAAGCTTCGCAAGAGCCAACAATAACTAGCCTATGAGCCAACCAGCTCCGTGAGTTAATACTTTTTTGGCAGTTGCGCGAGAAGCGTGGCAGATAGTGGAGAGGTGTTTAGGAGTTAGGTGGGACTGAGAGGCCACAAATCGTTCACTAGATTTTCCGCATGAGAGTTTCCTCTTCGCGGGCGTTATCCCGAGAAAAACACATCAAATTTATACAGATGTACAATAATTGCATAGTTAAAAAAATTTCCCTCGACAATTTCACGAATAAATATTCTGCGAAACAACGCGTCAATAACAGTAATAAACTAACGTACACTTCCACATTTATGAAAGGTAGTCAGGCCCAGCTCTAACGCAAATTTGTGTTGCGCATCTTGCCGTTGCCTCGCATATGAAGGGACCTAAAGCAGTGCGCGGCCTTTGAACAGCAGCAGGTGGCCTTTATGCGACGCTTCTTCACTGCAGCAGGGCTGCGGCTATTAAACGAATTCACTGATGTTTAGAGTCTGTCGCATTCAACGAACTCTGCACCTTTTGTTTGTATGTCATACTGTACTACTTACGGTAGCCGCCCAAATCCAAACTGACTTTAATTTTCAATTTAATGCGTTGATCTCTAATTACTGCCTGAACTATTCAAAATTCTCCCCTAATTTGTTTTTATGCTTGTTCTGCCCCTAATCTACTAAAGATTTTCAATGTAACTTAACTTGAATGATTATTAAACCCCACTTCCTGTTCCACCAATTTCCGCGCCGCCCTCAATTTCAATCCATATACACATCCATGTGAGTATTTTCAAACACCTCAAACGCTAAGCTGAAACCGAGACCAAAACTGAAATGAACTCAATTCCGCACAAAATGCATACCAACAAGAACAATTAAATGCAACAAACAATGAGACAAAAGGACAGAAGTCACATGCAACTTAACGTGTCAGGCGACAGCAATAACATGCACCGAAAGCAGTCAACTTAAGCTGCATGGCAATTGAGGTGAGCAGCCGTGCAGGAGGAGGGAGATTGTAAGTAGGCAGGCTACAGGCAACAGGCAACAGGAGACAGCTTACAGCTTGGGGAAGGCAGGAGCCACAAGCCAACCAGCCGTCAGCCTTTAGCTCCTGTATTCCACGCCACCAGTGGTAGACAGCTGCAGCTGCCGCGCCAACCACTATCTACTACGTTGGTTGCCCCGGCTTGTTGCACGGCTGCCCCCACAGCCATCGCCATATACATACATATGTATGTATGTATGTGTGTACGTGCCGCTCGCAATAGCCAGTGCACCAACGAACGACGACACAGCATTGTGGAGGCACATATGTATGCACATCGGAACATATGAATTCCACGTTCTTGCAAAGGTACAGATCTTTCGCTTGGCATTTCCCTTTCTCAGTCACGCCCTCCCCCTTAAACACTCTTTCAACACTCGGCGCTGCTGCTTTTGTGGCATTCTACCGGGCACTTATGCAGTCGTGGCAGCAACACATTTCAACACTTTCAGCGCCGCAGTTACCCCCCAGCAAGACCGACCAGCGCTTGTGGCAACAACAAAAGCTGTTGGAGCTCAGAACGAATGCGTTTTGCGGTGAGGAGGAGTCGATGGCGCGGGTGTCGTAGAATTGAAATTTAGATGAGCAACAGACGTACCCTCCACGAGATGAGGTGAGTGGCACTGAGATGAGGTGAGGTGAGCGGAATTAGTTTGTGGCTCGAATTGAAGTGGTGGAGTGCTGCAGTGGCTAAGGCAATGGCAACGGCAATGCACTCACTCACATGTTGCCACAAAATGTTTACTTTTAAAGTGTGTGCATAGCATGTTTGTACATATGATTGTGCTTACATAAATTTATCTGTATGTACGACTGTTCTGCACACACATACCCACATATATCTGTGTATTCATGCCACACAATGCCAGCCAGCAGGCAACTTGTTCATGCTGGCTTCTTCTTATTCACATCTTTTATGAACACAGCCGCTTACCCGCAAGCACACACATACTTATGCACTAGCCCATATGCACATATGCACACATGCACGTACATACACACATTTCGGTGCTTCAGCAGGCTCGCACGTATATTTCTTGTTGGTCTTCGGCCTTTCAGCTGTGTTGTCTGCTTGCCCATCTGTTTTCCTGCTTTTTGTTGTAGCAATAACTAAATATGAATGTTTGCTTGTCTGAACTTAGAGGTACGAGTAACTATCTGCGCTTCTTACAGTTGCATTTTGTGGCTACTTCAGTTTCTGCCATCGCTTCTGTTGCTGTTAAGGTAAAATGACACTTGACTGCTGCAACAATTTTGAGTCTGCCTCCGACTTTAACGTCTTCACCGCTAATGCAATGCGGCAGCGCGTTTTTGAACTGATGAATGTGTCAACAATGTGTAATTGCTAGTAACTGATGCACTGTGTGTTCCATGCCCCAAGATCTAATTGCATTTCCTATTGTGTCAGCATTTAACGACTTGGGTTATATACTTGGGAGCCCATAAAGACATACATATTTACATAGAAGGCCCCCAGCGTAGCAGTAACAAAGTGAGTAGTGGTGTGGGATGGAAGTTCCGAGCAGCTGCTGTCAAGTGACTTGAAACTTGTCGATATGATGGATAATTTTTAGCTCCGTCAGTGTGGGACTAAACCTCCTACCGTCAAAGTACCCATCCCCCCGGTACAACCGTTAAGTATTCGTCGGGAGGCGGTTTGAGCACTAAACTCAACGTCCGTTATTGTCCTGATGCAATACGTCGAAAGTAGCATCTGCTTGTTACCACCCACTGTTTAGGTCATCTGCTGAGAGAGTCACCCCTGTCATAACAGTACTCCCCCACCCAACATGTCTCTGTCCATACCACAGAAAGATAAGTTTCTATGTCTGGTATCGTCAGTTTACCTGCATCCAAATAAATTTATCTAGAAAGTGGTCCTACAGCACAACCATAAGTTACTAAATCTAAAACTACAGGAAAAGTTACTACATCTACTACTATGGACTTTCAGCTATTTAGTGCTATGCTTTCGCTTTTTCGCCTTCTCTCCGTTTGTCTCAAGTCATTGAGTACGAACGCTGATAATTTTTTGATACAATCCCATACTTCTTTAGATTTTAGCATGTGTGGAACAACATTGTCCGGTGTTATTGGTTCTGCTATTTGGTTCTCCAACAACTCTCGTTCTTAATTATATATAATATTTGGCAGTAAAAGAAAATATTCTCCGCATTTTCATTAGCCTTGGTGCTTGAAGTTAAACCTTCCGGCTATAATGCACACAATACAAAAAAGTTCCCTTTCACAGATTTTTGCGAAGTGACCTTTCGCATCACATTTCATACAGCACTCACTCCTGTCTTCAGAATTTGTACATTTAGTTGCCGTATGTCCATATTCTAGGCATCTATACCACTTCGTAAGGTTCAGTTTTTCACGAATTCTGCAGACAACCCATCCAACCTTAATTTTTTCTGCGCTCAATAAGTAGCCTGCTGCTAGCGCTGGGAGGCTTATAGCGGCTGTTTGGGTACCTGTATATGCCGGTCTTAAATTTTTAATTGAGCTTTCACTGAAGTTACTTAGTTCCTTGACTTGTGTGCGGATGGCATCGACTATATCATCCTTCGTAGTTATTTCGTCTGGGTCCCGTATTTCCAGTGACTGCTCGTGTGTTAGCGCTTTTATTTCCACCGGATCTCCCAGTAACTTAGCAATCCCTTCTTTATATTCTCGGACACGTCCTGTCTGTGCTCTTATAAGTTGCAGCAGTATCTCTCCTTTGGCTGTCTTTCTGATTCGTGACACGTTTTCACCAAGCTGCTGGAGACCAATCATCTTTTTTGACCGCCCTCAATATGTCGCTATATAACATGTTGCCAGTTTTTGTGATAACTATGGCATCAGGTCGCGGAGTGGGATTCACCTTCTTCTTATTTTTGTTTTTGCTCTTTCGCGTCTTGTACTTGACCTTCACCCAGTTCTCGTCTCTTGGAGTTTCCACTCTCGTAGTTTTAGTTGGGCTCTATCTTTGTCGCAGGGCGTAATAACGTCAGCTTTTCTGGCCAGTTCTTGTGATATTCTGCTCCTTTTTAGGGGCGTCTTTCGCCGTGTAGAGTTATCCTCCCGTGGCCTCTTTGGTGTTGCTTCGACCATTTTTCTGGTCACCAGATTCTGGTTAGCTTTCTTCCTTAGCTCTGCGTTTTCCACTTTAGCACATGTGTGCAGTTTCGTAATAGTGCTAAGAAGGTCCCGCATGCTATTATTTATCGAGCGCTGAGGATGTCGCATCAATTCAAAGGGTTTGTTAATGCTCTCTCCTAGTTGAGAAAGGTAGTCCCGTTCGGCTTGGACTGGTGTCACTACAGCTCTATTTTCGTTTAACGCGGGTGGAGATGACTTTGATCTTACATCACGCACCATAGGTGATGTCTTCTCTGGGGTTCGTGCCAGCTTTGATACCCGTTGAAAGGGATTTATAGCTGGGCTATCTATTTTCCTTGTAGTATTATCTGATACGTTAGCCAAGTATCCATTGCAGTCGTTGAATATCGACGACCGGGAGCCTGCTTGCTCACTCCTCCAAACCGCCGGCACTGGGCTTTTTACACCCTGCACCGTAACTTTAACATCTTTTCTACTTCCATCCATGTTTTATTATTCAGGGATCCTACCCATATCATTTTAGACCTACTGACAGGTGCTCGTTCAGCCGCTCCTAACATAGAGCCAGAGGCTGCCTAAGAAGCCGCTCAATTTGAGTCAGACGCTTTGGGATTTTATTTCTGGGCGATTGGCAATTATGTGTTACTATACTTGACTAATAAACATAAAAAAAACAGATTGAGGATCAATAAGTGACTTGTATTTATATTTTCTTTTATTTTACAACGATTTGTTTGCTGTTTGGCGAAGGGTAAGTATTAATTCCATAGAACTCTTTCTGCCCTACAAAACTATGTTAATTGTGTTTTTGAGTTATTTAATTTTTTATCAGTTTTAAGGCTTAGAAATGGAATACTCAGGAGGCAAAAATAAACATTTTCCTACAACACCTACTCTTCCTTGTTTTTTAGCGAGGTCAAAAAGCTGCCAAAGCCGCCCGGGACATTTACGACGCGTATGGAGAAAGTGTCATAGGTGAGTCTTCACGGAAATGGTGAAATGGTTTGCAAGTCGCCAAACCAGTTGTTAATTGGCGGAAAAAACGAACTGTGATCATAAAATGCTTCTCAATCATCTTTTTTCAATGGCATTTACCGAAAATTTGGGAGCCTGAGTGTCTCACGAGCTCAACGAAAAAAACAAAAAAAGTCGCCGTCAAATTTCTTCTCAGCATCTCGCCCGCCATCGAGCAACATGCGGTCAAAAACACCATTATGTCAAGGCTTGGTTGGTTGGGGTAGGTGTTGTCGGAGTAACAAACACAACCCAGAACCAATTAGCACTAAAGATGTAATTTTGTAATGCACCACTTGCCTAATCACTGTTTTTATTACTCGCACAATTTGAATAGGAATCTGTGTAAGTCGTCAACTTTCGTTTCTGCAATTTCTTTCAAGTTGGCCATCGAGAATTCTCCTAGCACTCTATGCCGTAATGTGCCCAGTCTTAGGTACTCACGCTGAAAAACTGTTTCTCTAGATTCTTCTTGATTGCAGCTTCTACATTTATCGTTGTACAGCCACACTATCTTCCTGGCATGGTCTCCAACAGGCCAGTGACCGATTATTGTTGGCGTAATTCTGAAAATGACTGCTCGGGGCTTTCTTAACAACTCTTCAGTTCGGGATTTGTTGAAATTCAGCCACATCAGCCTTCTCATGTGTTTCTATGGCCAGGTACCCAGATGAGAGTGATGTGTGTCGCGTGCGCTAAAGTATTAAGTTCCTCTTTGCATTGTCTGACGATTTTTGGATTGGTAATAGTGGACTTTGAACCTAAGATGGCTGCTTGACTATCTGACAAAACGCTTACTTCCATTAGTTGTTGCAGAGGGTTTTTAATTATCCTGCAAACTTCCCTTATCCCGAGAACTTCTGCTTGAAAAGTACTATTCCAGTTCAACGGGCGGAAGGGCTTCGAAGTTTCTCAAATATACACCGGCGCCGACGCCGAAATCCATCTTGGATCCGTCAGCGTAAAGTGCAGTTGTATTCTCTTTGATTACTGAATTTAAATCGCACGCCTTTCGTGTGGCAAACTTTACCTTAAACTCTATTCTGAAGTTTAGAGGAGCGGTAGTCAAATCTGATGGGTTGCTAGTAAATATTTTTTCTGTTTAAGGGGTTAGGGGTAGTCAGAGGCTCGAAAATATGACGATTTTCAATATTTTTTTGCTTGTCAATTGCTTTATTTTACAAAAAAAAAACAACATAAAAACGGCTTGACTTTAGCATAACTTCAACAAAAAAGTGGTAAGTGTAAAAGTTATCGCTATTTGTGTGTAGCCCGTTTCTCCAGAAGTCCCTTGCGGTGATCATCACAAGTCCTTGGAGATGCATCTAAACTCAATCGGACAAAAGAAATTAGTTTTATTAATAAATAATCTTGCGCCTAATCGAAGCTTTTCTTGTTTTTCAAAATTAACATAATGGCGACCCCAGGAAATATTTTTCAGATCATCGAGAAAAACCTGACAATTAATTCTTAAAAAAAAAAGAAATTTAAAAAAAAATCCTTCGATCAGGCACAAGTTTTTTATGTTTTTCAAAAGCATTAAAAATTTTATGAAATCTTCCAAGCGATTTTTAAGTTACAGTGATCAACAGTTCAAAAAACATAGTTTTGAGAAAAATGCATTTAAAGTTTTGCTATCGATTGTCGGAGCGCCCGAGCGCCCTTTGTTCATTGTTGAATAACTCGAAAAGTTTTTGTCGGATTCACTTCAACTTTTCACACAATATTTTTAAGATATTATACTTTAAGAAAATGCAAAAAAAGAATTCAATTTTTTTAAAATTCTGACCACCCTTAACCCCTTAAGATACGACTCTGACCAAACGTCCTAGCATTCCAAAAACCACCTTCCTTTATCCTGAAGGCGGTATTCGTTGCTGTTAGTCGTAGTTGTAAGTCTATTGGTAAATGTCTAGGGTTACTATGTAATAATATCTACTTTTAATTTTTTGCAATTTTCCCTCCTAGCAACTGAAGCAATGCTACGGGCACAAGTGTGGGTGCATAAGTATTTATGCTAGGTGCCACCTTCAAAGACACAACGTCACATAATGTACACAAATATTTTGTAAGCACGAGCACACATCCAAACATACTGCCACGTGTGTGTGTGTAGAAGGGCGCATACACAATATGTTCAATAAATATCACAACTTTTCAGATGTAGAATAAAACACGTATCGTACTGTGTTTGAAAGTTATTTTTTATTCAAAATAGTCTCCATTTAACTCGATACAACGTTCAGAACGATCAACCAATTTCTGCATGGACTTTTTTATGTCATCTAAGGGAATGTTCTTTAACACCTGTGTCACGGCTGCTTGAATCGCTGGAATATCATCATAAAACGCACCTTTCATGGCAGTTTTCAATTTAGGGAACAGAAAATAGTCTCATGGTGATACTGATCAGGAGAATACGGAGGGTGGTCGATGACACAAATATGTTTTTGCATCAAAAATTCACGAACATTTTTGGTTTTGTGAGGTGATGCATTATCATGCAATAAAAACAGCTGTTTCCCCTCTGGATATTCAGGTCTTACACGAACAATTTTTGACCACAAACGATGTAAAACTTGTAAATAGTATTCTACATTAATAGTTTGACCTTCTGCAACAAATTCCTTGTGTACAATACCCTTGGTATCGTAGAACGTGATCAACATTGTTTTGATTCTTGACTTCTGAAAACGCAAATTCTTTGCTTTTGGCTCCCCTTTCGTCTGCCATTCTGCAGATTGACGCTTAGTTTCAGAGTCATATTTGAAGCACCATGTTTCGGCACCAGTTATGATCGAATCAAGAAAATCTGGATCGTTTTCAGCTGTTGAAATGATGTCTTTACAATGCTCTACACGAGCGATTTTTTGATCTTCATTTAATTGGTGTGGAACAAAGCGTGCACAAACCTTTCTTTTACCCAAATCGTCAGTTAAAATTTTCCAAATAGTACCAGTAGATGAATTTAATTCTTTAGCCAACATTCTTACAGTGAAATTTCCGTCAAAAGCAATGATTTCGCGGACTTTTTCCACCAATTCAGCACGATTACTTGCTTCTGGACGACCAGGTCTTTCATCATCATTCAAATCTTCACGACCATTTTTAAATCGTTTAAACCAATTACATACATATATACATTTGTACGAGCTAAACAATCATCACAATAAACTTTTTGCATCAATTCGTACGTCTCACTAAATGGTTTTCCAAGTTTAACACAGAATTTAATATTTGCTCTTTGCTCCAGTGCATTTTTACGACACAAGCACGAAACATACTGTCAATAAAAGGCGCGCAACTTTTTGACCTGTCAAACGATTTACATGAAGTTGGCTGCGGTTGAAAGCTGACGCTTGTACCTTTTCAATATGATCAAAGTTTAATAGATAGCTCTATGTGTTCCATGGTTTGAATAAAAAGTTCTGTTATTTATTGAACATACTGTGTACATACATAAAAACATATTAATGCCACTGTTGCTATCCAGCGATGGTTTTGTGTGCCCATAAATTGTCGCGGCCACCTTCAGCTAAATGGCGTACAAAGCAACAGATTAAGTTTGTGTTGTAAGTGTCTTTCAGATATGTACTCATGCGCTGGCAGCTACATTTGCATATGTACATACAGACATGCCAAACATATTTACACAAGTGAGTGCAGCACTCGCTTCGTTCGCCTCACCCTTCCTTCACTATAGAGGCGCAACGACTAAATTACGAACTGGCTAAATGTCCCACACCAGCTGATTGTAACGACGGCTGCTTGACATTGTACGAGTTTATGTACGAGTTTCGGATATGAAAGTTCGCGGGGGGCATCGAACTGTTAATTAGGTATGCGTGTGTGTGTATGTGGATTTGCGTGAGACTGTCATTGTTGTGGTTATATTTGTTGTTGTCGCTTTTCGTTGCTTGTTTGTGCTCTTGTAATTTTATTGCTGTCAAAGTGCGTCTGCCAGCCAGCGACGCTTGCTCACTTGGCATACTTGGCATTTGCATTGCACGCCTCCACACGATCACCCTTGGCCCAACAACAACAACTGCATCTGTTTGAGGCATCAAGTTTTGAGTTGAAATGAACGCAATTTTGGAAGAAGACAGATTTCACAGTTTCGTATTTAAGTTCGACGCATCTCAGCAATTGATTTGAAATATTTATGTTTACCGCATGTGCAACTGCAACAACTTGCAATATAAGTTCACAACAATAACAACAAAAACGGTGCTTATTGTGGCACGCAATCAAACAACTTTTAAATGAATTTTCTATTATACGCCGCATTTCCAAACGCAGCTATGTGGATGTGTGCATGTAAATATGTATTTAGGCATTCACGCCAAGCGCTGGGCGCAGCAATGTGTCGTCGCTTCAAGCTGGTAGCGCTCAGGGGTGTTTCTCATGCTTTCCAAGCATTTGTCACATTTCGCTCTAGTCCCCATTGTTGTTTTTGCTGTTGTCAATGTTTTTTCTTGCAATCCTCTGCTGGCAATACAAAAAATGGAAAATTGTACATAAATCCAGTTTTCCCCTCGGGCTGCTGCTGTTTTTCTTATCGCATTTTAATGCGCATTTCTCAATTTGTTCGAAGAAATTCTCAGTATTTTTAGGATGTCGGCAATGTTCGGTTAAACAAACATTTCTACAAGCACAGAGAGCACCACACACATGCATACATGCAAACACACATTTTTTTCGGCAGCTAAGTATGTTTTCCACAACGAAACTAGCGAAAGAAATATTTGTTTTTTTCCTCTCCTTCACTGACATCATTCACAGCATTTTATTTCATTTCCTTGCCTTCATGCCTCATTGCGCGATTTGTCATACAGCCTCATTACTCGCTGTGCACCTCTTCTATTATTTTGCTTTTCATTCAACTTTGGCTGGTTTCAATCTGTCGCTTTCTTCGTACTCCTTACGCCTCGATTATTGTTGTAGATTGCCTGTAATTATGCGACGAATTTGGTTTCGAATACATTGGCATATAGTGAATGCCAAAAACTGCATCATTTCCCATTTTTCTTTTCAGGGATACCCCAGATTATTTGCGGAGATGCTTGGAAAAATGACGCTGTGAAGTGAGAGCAACATTGCGAGCTACAAATTTACTTCGTTATTTGATGGAGGAAGTTTGTCATTCCGTGACGTTAAAGCAAATAAATTTGCAGCTACTTTACCCTTAAATAATGGGTTTTACAATAGGGGCATAAGAACTTTGTATTTGAACACAAGTAAAATCTTGCAAAAGATTTTCAAAAGATAGATAGCAGAAGGGGAAGTGAAAAGTGCAGGCAATGTTGATTTATTTTTACGATGCCAGGCGGATTTGTTCATGAAGAATTAGAAAACCTAATTCATAATTCTGTGAATATAAAATATTCACGTTGCGAAGCATTTTGAGTCTGGTATTCAGCGAGTAGTCATATGGTGCAGAAGGAATTAGACTTGAGCTCTTCAAATTTTGCCCACCAAACGCAGAATTGTTACGCTGTGTGCAACCTGTGTTCCGAATTCCAATACTTATTTTTGCTATAGCTTGGAATCTTATAGCGCAGCGTATATTGGTAGCCTTTCTAGAGCCACAGCCCATATTTCCGCTGCAGTCAAACTTGCACCTAATATCTGGACTAGTAGGTTTGGTATTTCGGAACAGGGCCCAAGTTCATTTCGAACTTTGAGTGGTATTGGGACAATATTGTGAATAATAAATATAAAATAAAAAATTAATGAACATAAATTTGTGTCAAAAAATTTAATAAAAAAACAAATTAACAACAAAAACTTTATAAACAGAATTTATAAAAAAAAGTTTATACAAGTTTTAATAAAAACAATTTATAACCAAAATTCAATAACAAAAATGTTATATAATAAAAAAATTTAATAACAAATAATTTGTATAATATAAAATTTAACAACAAAAATTTGATAAAAAAAATTTGATAAAACAAAATTTTATAAAAAAAATGTATAAAAAAAATTATAACATAAAGTTTACAAAAAATTTAATAAAAAAAACTTAATTAAAATTGTGTACAATATTGTGAATAAAAAATAAAAAATTAATGAAAATAAATTTGTGTCAAAATATTTAATAAAAAAAAAATTAACAACAAAAATTTTATAAACAGAATTTATAAAAAAAAGCTTATAAAAATTTTAATAAAAAAATTTTATAACAAAAATTCAATAACAAGAACGGTATATAATAAACAATTTTAATAACAAATAAATTGTATAAAAAACTTTAATAAAAAAAAATTTTACAACAAAAATTTTATAAAAAAAATATAAAAAAAGGTTTATAAAAATTTTAATAAAACAAATTTATAACCAGAATTCAATAACAAAAATGTTATGTAATAAAAAAATTAAATTACAAATAAATAATTTGTATAAAAAAATTTAATAAAAAAATTTAGCAACAAAAATTTTATATAAAAAAATTTATAAAAACAATGTATAAAAAAATTATAACAAAAAGTTTATAAAAAATTTAACAAAAAAAAGTTATAACAAAAATTCCATAACAAAAATGTTATATAATAAAATATAATAAAACTTAAAAAAGAAATAAGTAAAATTAAAATAAAAACAAAGAAAAAACTTAAATTAAAAGGAAAAAAACTGAATCAAAAAAGGAAAAAAATAATAAAAAATAAAATAAAAACTGTAATGTGGCATATCAGAATCGTATACAAAATCTTACAGAAAATAGGATACATATATTTTGTTTGAAAATAGCACGTTTTTTCCTCAATTAAAATATCATTCAAGATTTACTTTTTCACCATATTGTAGTCTGTGGTAGAACAAAGCTTGCAAATGATTAAGCAAATCAAAAGAGCCGTCTTTGTTGTTTGGTATCATGTCTCAGAGAAAGCCTGAATCCGATATGATAATACAGATATGATAAGAGGCCAGGGTAGGAATCCGTCGATATCCTTACGAGGAAGTGGGCAGGGAAACCAGCCCAAGAAATAGCAACGATGAGTTTGGAGTGGACCGCAAAAGAGTATTGTCGCAGGGGTAGACTAAAAGGGACCCTGGCCCAATTGGGGCAAAACGCAAACTGTAGGAATAAGTGGAAATTATTAACTTTGGCACTATGCGCCACATAATCGACTCTTAAGCAAACTACAATAATAATGGGGCCAGGGTGACCCAACATGTATGTACGGACGAACCAAATCGAAAGCGAGATGAAACGTACGAATTTAAACACCGACACGAGCCAAGATCGAAAAATTTGGCAACTACGAACTAGTAAAACGGGACAAAAGCAAGGAAATAGAAGAAGAGTTCCAAGGGGATTTGACGAAAACCTTCACCGGAGTCCAAGCAGTGTCTAAGTAGTAAATATGTATATATATATTAGGGCGGGTCGATTTAAAAATCGCTCATTGCTCTGTGAAAATCGTATTCTAGGGATCAAAATAAGAAACTTTGCCGAAGGAACCATACCTCTAAAACGAATTCTGATGTCCCCCAATTTGGGTCGAACGAAAAATCCCACTTTGACCCATTTAGAGTGCTCCAATCGAGTCCAAATGTATGACCGACCCCCACTAACTTTGGACGGCCGATCCACCCATGCCAGTGGTACACCCCTTGGAACTCTCCTGGGGGGTTTCCCATACAATTATTTCAAAATATCACCATATTTCTGCAAGTATAAATTTATGCACGACGACAGAGGGCTAACGAAGAATTTTGTTAAAGCTTGGCAAAAAAAACCGGAAAACACAGCCTTAAATACTTGAAAACCAAGTTTCCAAGATTGTTAACAGAGAAAAACAAAGCGGGTATATTCGTCGGTTCACAGATAGAGAAATTGTTTACGGCCACAGAATTTCAACAATGCCGTGACAGTTTCGAAGCTAAAGCGTGGGAAGCTTTCCAAAAAGTTGTTCATGGATTCTTGGGAAACAATAGGAGCAACAACGACCGTCCATTGATTCATACAATGATGAAATACTTTAAAACTATTGGTTAGTATTGTAAAACGCACATACTCCAAAATATATTTATCATATAAATTGATTGGAAAATTATTGGAAAATTTACAATTATCTTTGTTTTTGTTAACAGGTGCTCGCATGTCGTTAAAAATGCACCTACTTCACAGTCATTTGGATTTTTTTTCCTCCGAATTCGGGGGCTAAAAGTGATGAACAAAGCGAGCGATTTCATCAAGATATTGCTACGATTGAAAAGCGTTATGAGGGCTTTTGGGATCAAGGAATGATGAGCGACTACTGCTGGATGCAACTTCGTGAAGATTCCGTGCAACATAAAAGAAGAAGTTTGAGAGTAAAAGCATATTTTCGACCTCAAACATAGCCAAGTCAAAAGCTGCAAAATCACACGTGTTGACTTTATGGGTCATAACTTCTACAATTTTTCGTCGATTCAGACAAACTTAGGCTTAAAATGTAGGTGACAGAATTGCCTTTCAGAAAACCTATCTTATGTCGATATAAAAAAATTGTTTGTTCCAGAAAAAAGTTAATAAACTTTCATAATTTAGTAAAAAACGTCAAAAATGCCTTTTTTTAACTTTCAACAGCTGTTTTGCGAAAACTACGACTTCCATTGACACGAATTATATATTGCCATGTAGGTTATATGTGTGCCTTTTGAAATGTATGCACTTCAAAGAAATGGCGCCCACTGTTTTCGAGATTGCAGCTAATAACTGCACTATTGCCCGTTCTTTGAAAAAAAAAAAAAAAATTTTTTTTTGTTTCAGCGACCTCAAATTAGTTTAAAAAACGCCTTTTGGTCGAGGACAATTTTTGGTGTAAACTAGTGTTATTTATTTGTTTGGGCCGATATTTCGCCTGTCGCTCTAAAACACTCATTCGACATACTTTTAGACCACGCATGTGATCTTATCCTCATACTAATTTTGAATGTCGGAGTGTTTGGTTAAGTTTGTAATTTCCAATTGGCCCAGTTCAAACGGGTTTCTAAAGGTCGACGCAGCCAGAAATGCGTAGGCAATTTGCATTTTTGATAAGCGCATACATAAGTACAACCATATGTGTTTATGCTCATTTGAATACTCACAAACGTATGCGAGTACGCTTGCATATGCACATGATCGTGAAGTACGAAGTGTATCGAGGCTTCATAGGTAAAGGTCGGTCAATAAACTGCTTACGTAAGCTGTGCGATAACCCATAGCCACCTCCCACTCCTCCGTTGCTTGATGGCATGGCTATTAATTTGCTTGTGAACTTGTTTACGTTGCCCTGCTGATGAGAATTGAGTGTATTTTACAAAAACAAAAACAAACAAAAAATTCAGCGGTGGAATGAACTTCGTTATCTTCTTTATCTAAAGAAGATTAGCTAAATATGAATTCACATACAGAACTTAGCTCGCTCGCTTAGAAAAGTGTGCCATTTAGTACTCTAAATCACCGTTAACATTAAATTATTTGTAGCTCTCTGATAGCACACCTCATATCATACATACGTGTGTATGTGCAAATGTGTGTATGTGTGTGTGTATTTACGTAGCAAAATATGGAAAGGTTTAAGTGAGTTATGTAAGTCTCTAAGCAAATAAATGTGAATGTAAAAAGAAGCATAATCATATTGGTAATGATAATCCCACTCGAGTGCCCACAGCTTACAATGTGAATACATACATACACACGTACAGTGTTGAACAAGAGATGTTGAACTAAGTATTAAAATATATTTATTACCATATATCTTAAAAAAATAGCAAATAAAACTGAACAAATTCACTTAAGACTCAGTTTAATAAATATTCTTCACATCATATCTTCATCGAATTCGATCTGAATTATTACCAACTAGCAAACCCGGTCCCCTTCGCTGGGCACACTAAAATAGAATAGATATGGTTTAGAACAGAAAATATATGATTTTCATATTATTTATTTCTTTATTCTTTATTCAAGCGCTGTGGCATAAACAATATTTTTTGTTTTTCTATTTGTTTTTGAGTAAATATAAAATATAAATTGAAAATCAGGAAAAAAGAAGATTGTTTTTAAATTTCAAATCAACGCATTTGAATAAACAATCGTCTTTTTTCCTCATCATCCATGAATTTTTCGTTTCAATTTATATGTTTTATTAAGCATTGGAACTTTTTTAACCATTATCCATTTATATTTTTCAAAAAAAAAAACGAAAAAAAAATTTTTTTTCACGAACACATAATTTCATTCGGATTTCACATTAAATTCTCAAATTTCGTAAGAAATTATTTACTGTTCCAAAATCCACTCCAAAAAAATTCACAAACAATTTTTACATGTTGCACTTACGTTTTTTCCTTATGACATCCAAATCAGAAAAAAATATTGACACATTGTAACTCACACTGTCAATTTGACAGTTCAGTTCCGCCCCCAAGCGTTAAAAAAGTAAGCGACATTATGGCTGGTTCAAAAGAATGCTGTACCCGTTGCCAGTGCTCCGAATTACAACCAAACTTTACGAAACCCATTTTCAATACTTACTTAACAATGTGCGTAAGTTTGATTTAATTCGGTGCAAAGACACGGCGGGTCCACGTTTTGGCATATATTTCGAGACCCTAGTCATCAATAGGTATGAGAATTACCCCGTATTAAAGCACTTATCAACAGCTTTCATTTGATACCCATATTGTACATACACAACCAAAGGTTACCCGGGTCCACGTTTTGACCTATATCTCGAGACCCCAGTAACGGAGCGGCATGAAATACTCTGTACTAAAGCATTCACCAACAGCTGTCATTTGATACCCATATTGTACATACACGTCCGAAGGTTACCCGGGTCCACGTTTTGACCTATATCTCGAGACCCTATCTACCAATAGGTATTCAAACTATACGGAAACCATCTTCAATACCTCCTTAACAATGTGTGTAAGTTTGGTTTAATTCGGTGCAAAGACACGGCGGGTCCACGTTTTGGCATATATTTCGAGACCCTAGTCATCAATAGGTATGAAAATTACGCCGTATTAAAGCACTTATCAACAGCTTTCATTTGATACTCATATTGTACATACACAGCCAAAGGTTACCCGGTTCCACGTTTTGACCTATATCTCGAGACCCCAGTCACGGAGCGGCATGAAAAACACTCTGTACTAAAGCATTCACCAACAGCTTCCATTTCATACCCATATTGTACATACACATCCGAAGGTTACCCGGGTCCACGTTTTGACCTATATCTCGAGCCCTATTTCCAAAATAAAATATAATCCATGTTACTCGTGGATGATGTAGCTTTCGAATGGTGAAAGAATTTTTAAAATCGGTCCAGTAGTTTTTGAGCCTATTCGTTACAAACAAACAAACAAAGTTTTCCTCTTTATAATATTAGTATAGACAAGTTTTTCTAACATACATACATGATGAAAACAAGCAGAAATGTCAAAAATCTCGCGACAAAACATATTAGACTAGTCGCAATTGCCCGTTGCTCGTTGCAATTGCGCATAAGCCCTCCCGTTAGCGAGTGGCGAATAGATGAAGCAACTCGCATAAATAAACATACGATTGCAGCACTGGAGAAGAGCTGCCAAACATGACAATTATTTGGGAGCACTTAAAGGGGATCCCATTCCGTAAAATTGGGCAGACGCAGGGAATCGAGCTCCTTGCATTTGTTTTTGTTTTTAGTCTACAGTCAATAACAACATAGAGAAGAAAGAATTGAGCAACTCGGTGATTCTCTGCCTTTCCGGCCGGCCACTGTACCAAAAGTTACTAGTCGCCAGAAAGTAAATCTGGTGGACGTTTGGGAACGTCATAAAGACAGCCTCATAATCCATAACAGTAGCAAAAGCTGCAAGACTGAGGAGAAGGAAGAGTCCGTTAGACACCTTCTCTGGTACTGTCTTAAATGATACTGATGACCTTGGGCATTTAGGTGTCAGCCAGATTAATGGGTTTGCACGTAAAATATAATATAATGGTTTAATACATCAGCAATGGGTTGAGTTGGTTAGTTGGTTTAGAGACCTACTGCCATTTCTACCTATTTACCTGCTACGAATAAAAAGCATAATCTATCGGGTTATGTTTAAAAATATCCTTGAAAGTGTAGTGATTCCCCATGAAGACTGGAATATGCCACTTTGATGGTTTTTCCAATCTGAAAAGCACATTCGAAGCACATCTCAAAAGTTCGAAAGAGTAGGGTTGAAAAAAATCAATATTCTCAAGTGTCCGGCTTAGTCGCTCGACCTTAATGCGATAAAAATCTCTGGAAAATAGTAAACAGGAGGATAGACATAGAGGAGGTCAATATGGGCAAAAGTAAGTCAATTGAAACTGCAAAACAAGCTTTGTAAGTCTTCTTCTTAATTGGCGCTATCACCGCTTACGCGATTTTGGCCGAGTTTAACAAAGCGCGCTAGCCGGCGCCAGTTGGACACACCAAGTGAAGCCAAGTCCTTCTCCATCTGATCTTTCCAACGCAGAGGAAGCCTTCCTCTTCCTCTGCTACCACCAGCTGGTACAGCATCGAATACTTTCAGAGCCGGAGCGTTTGTATCCATTCGGACAACATGACTCAGCCAGCGTAGCCGCTCAAGCTTTTTTAAGTATTCCGCAAAAAATCATTAACAACTTCACAGCTCCTAGGTCTCAATACTTTTCCATTAAAAATAAATGTTCTGCTATAAAATATTAAAAACTAATTATTTGTTCAATATATTTCTTCGCCCTGCAACATGAATATGTGCAATTATTTTCGTATATGCACTAAGCGGAGTGGTTGTATGGGACAAACCAACTTAATAATTTTGCTTCTTTGCAAAATAGCGCTAAACGTAAATCGAAATAAAAATATCATATACAACTTTTTGAAAAATCCTAATAGATATGGAAAAATTAAAAGAACTGGTCCAAAACCTAAGATTAACGACAGGTGTAGGAGAGACGGCTGGCTGTCAATAAAAACATCAGCCCTAAACAAATTTGACGTTAACTTTCTCTCAATATTACGAAGAGAAGAATACAGCAAATTTTGAGCAAATATTCGAATTTGAAGTATCAAAAAAGATTGGCTAAACCGAAGCCACAAAGCAGCTAGACTCAGATTCGCCGATACTTATAAGTGCAGGGATGATGAACGTATGGCATTATAAGTTCTAACGATGAAAAAATATACTCTCGAAGGGTCTGATGGTTGTCGGAATTATTGGAGAGATATTCGCGAGTTACGACAAATGCATCACTCTCGAAACGTGCACGGTGGCTGTCTTATGGCCTGGGGTGTTTTTAGCTACCGTTGAAAGACATTGTTTTATTTCGCATAAGATGAACGCAGAAAAATATGTGAGGTCTTGGATAATGTTTCACCGAATTTTTCCGAAGAATTTCACGATGAGTTTTGGGTGTATCAACAGGACAATGCTCCAATCCACAGCGCTAAGCGGGAAAAGGAGTTTTTCGCATCGAAAAACATTCCTGCACTGAAGTGGTCCGCAGATAGGGCAGACCTAAGTCCAATGGCGAACCTCTGGAGCATTCTTAGCAAGCAATTTTATAAAGACGGACGTCAGTTTAATAGCCTATTACACCTTGAAAAAGTTGTAAAACAGGAATAGGCAAAAATCGACTTTATAGGCCTTCAGTCACTCATAAATTTGATGCCACAACGGCCAGTATCAGTTACAATAAATAACGGAGGACGTATGTACGAGTTATTAAATATTATTTTACATTGTTGTTTTTTTAGATTTAATGTAATATTAGTTTTGTTCCGTATGTCTACTTCCTTTTATGCCCTTGAAAATCATTACATTTTTTTAAGTAAAAGAGTGAAATAAATCCAATTATTATACTATACTAAATTATATTACACAGACGTACTAACATACACACAAACATTCGTAGGACGCTTGGTCTAAGCAAGTATTAGGTAGTGTAGTATAGGTATACATAATGCCTTCTCGCTCACCGTAGCTCCGTAATACGCAGGCGCGCACACATACGTACTAGCATACATACAAACATACATACGTATGACGCTTGAACTAAACACCAAAGCAAGTAATAGGCAGTGTAGTATACATACTACAATACTCACTATACTAGCGTGGCTCAGCAGTACGCAGCAACACACATATACGTATATCAACATATAACGCTTCGTAGCCAAGAGTGGGGAGGCTACGAAGCACCGCACAAAGAGGAGACGGAGAATAGGGAACGCTGTATAACTGTGTTCTACCTCATTCTCTCGCAGGCTATATACTATAAGATCAATATGTATGTCTCTTTTTAGTGTCGCTTTTTCGTTTCATCGAGTCTCAAATCACTCCCAACGATTCTAAAGAAGTTTTCACTTCAAAAAAATGTTGCTCAATGCCCCCTTTAGCTATTTCGCTTAGTGAAGTGCCATCAAGCGAAATATGTGCATTCCTCAATTGTTTATGTTTTCTTAAAATAACTATTTCTTCTTTATTATAAATAATTTTATTATATTCAAAATAAGATTTCTCAGTGCAAGAGATGGTAGGTTCAATAATAGGCATAAGTCCAATATGTTTTGCCCGACACTGTTAATGTGAGTCACTCATAAGAGGCCACAAATGTGTTGAGCTGTGAGTTCAGCGTGCTAGCGGGGCAGCAGGCATTGATAGTAAGAATCTCAGTTGATTACATAAATTTTGAGCTCCGTTGATTGGCATAAACATCTATGAAGAAACAAGCTTGGCGCGCTTAAGTGGATGTATGTATGTATGTATGTGTAAAGGGTAGGGCAGCGGCTGGTTTGTACTTTATTTTTCATTTATTCATTTATTTATTCAGTCTACCAATAATTCTTACAGACTATATTAGACAAATTTTTAATTATTAATTAAAGATTATAAACAATTGTTGCCTAAAATTATATAAACTTAGTCTAAAGTCGAGGCTAGGATAATTATTGCAGAATCGAATGCATCTCACCATTGGTTCATTAAGGGCATAGTTAGTTCTGTACCGTTGGTCTACAAATAAACGAACCTGCCTTAAATCATGGTGCTTTGTTTGAAATGTAATTAGACTCTGTAACTCACGACAATTTATATTGAGATTTAGAAGATTATACACGAAGAGAATCGAAAAGTAGATTCGTCTGTCCTCAAGGCTTTGTAGTCCAATCAATTTGCGTCTGCCTATATAACTAGGGAGCCCTTTAGGCCAGCGCAGCTTACACAACGCATATTTGGTAAAGACTTTTTGGACTTTTTCAATCTTATTTATATGACATTGGTAGAATGGGTTCCATATTAGAGAACAATAGTCTAGTCGGCTTCGAATTAAGGAGACGTAGAGTGCTTTCAAAGTCAAGGGATCTGAAAAGTCTTCCGTATTACGACGTAAAAATCCAATCATAGAAAAAGCTTTAGAGATAATGTAATCGATATGTTTCGAGAACGTAAGTCCTGAATCGAAGATTATGCCCAAGTCTTTGATTTCCTCTTTCCTACTAAGTATAATATTGTTCAAAAAGTAATTAAATATGAATGGATTGGGTTTCTTCCTGTATGAAACCACGTAGCATTTGTCAGTATTCAAGATTGGTGTACCATGAACCACCTACACGGTTCATGGTACACCAATCTTGAAGATGTTTGAGATCCTTTTGAAGATTGGAACAATCTTCAATAAAGCTGATTTGTAAAAATAGCTTTACATCATCTGCAAACATTAAGCATTTTACATATTGAAATATTTTAGGTAAGTCGTTTATGAATATTAAGAAAAGAATTGGCCCACAGTGAGTCCCTTGGGGTATTCCGGACCAAGCATTAATTAATAATGTAGATTTAGACGATGCTATTTTAACGAATAATTTCCTTCCCGTAAGGTAGCTTAAAAAGAATTTTAAAAGTGTTCCCTTAATACCGCATGCACTCAACTTCTTAATGAGAATAGAATGGTCGACTTTATCGAATGCCTTTGAGAAATCCGTGTAAACTACATCTAGTTGTGCGCGATTTACAAAAGCGTTAATAATATTATTTGTGACTAGTGCCAAATTAGTACAAGTGGATTTTAAGGGGACAAAGCCATGCTGGTACTCGCAGATAAGATCACTAAAACGACTTAACATTTTAACTTTGAGAATAGAATCGAATAATTTCGAAATGGTGCTTTGTTTAACTATTGGGCGATAGTTGCATACGTCATTTCGGCTTCCTGACTTATAAATTGGCGTGATTGAGCATATTTTCCAAGCATCTAAGAAAATCGATTTGTTTAGACATTTATTGAAGAGAATTGAGATCGGTTTCGCTATTGAGGTGGAGACGAGTTTAAAAAATACGGGGCAGAAACCTTCGTGATCGGTAGATGAGCTATTATTCAGTTTGGAAGCTGCTTGTACAACATCATTGGTTGAAACAGTAAAGTCATCATAAGATTCAGAAGAAGATACATTAAGGTTAAAAGTATCTAATTTGTCAGATTTTTCATAAACTTTTTGGAAAAATTTTGCAAAGAGGTCGCACGAGTCTTGTTCATTATCCGAAACAATGCCATCGTAATTTAAGCAAGTGGGGAAGCCGTTGGTCTTCCGTTTATTGTTAATATAACGCCAAAATCTAGAGGGATTTCGATTCATTTATGCACAAGAAATATAATTATTAACCACACTCGCCTCCAGAGCTCTCGGTCTGTGTTAAATATTTTTCTATGGTTCCATGTTGTTGTTTATGTTTTTGTTGTTGTAATACTATAAAATCACAACTTACAATATTTTGGAAATGCTGCTGTAGTGACAATCTTTGGATATAAATCCTCGCCGTGGCAGAAAAACCGATTATCATTGGCTTATAACTTAAAAATAAGGGAGCTTGTTCTGCAAAAATATAACAGAGTACACATCAATGGCACTCATTATTCAAGGACTATCCACTGGAACATCTAACTTTTTATCAATTCGTTGCTGTCCTAGGGATGGTGGGCTAGATTGTTTAATTTGGTATAAGGTATTTGACGCATATTTAAGGCCTAGACAGATTATTTTAAAAATAGAGCGAGGCAGGTGTGGTGGGCATTCAATACACTTTTTCAAACCTCTCAGATTTTTTATAAATCTTAGCAGTTTATCGAGAAAGGAGGCCCTCTCTCAATATATCCGACCCGAAACAGCACCATCCAAGATAAATTGAACAGGATGTACGACCAGCAGTGTGGTGTAGCAGTAGACCAGCTGATTTCATGTTTTCTATTTATTTGACCACTAAATTCTCCAAATTTGTTTATAGCTTTTGACATTCCAGCGCCGAAAGTGAAACCCCAATACATTGACGTAGTTGTGTTTGCTCTACTGCTACTAACTGCTCAATGAGTCCTGCCACTATCTAAGTTTGGCGAAAGCCGGATGGCGACAAAGAAAATGCTTTGTATTACCCTCATCCACCGAACAAGACGCATACAGCGGATCTCCGGTAATGATTTTGGTTACCATATGCCTTTCTATGGATGTTGCACTGTTACCTCCTTCTCTTTCTGAGAAGATATTTTGCTATCAACCAGGTATTTTCAGGAAATATTGGGTTGTTTTGCTAGTGTCAGTATTCAATCAACGACTCAAATTAAAATCTTTTCGTGCTCGACTGTTATTTCTATGCTTGTTCCTAAAAACTGTTCCGATCCAACTGAACGACCCAAAGCACTGCAGTTCGCTAACTCATCAGCAAGTTCGTTGTTTTAAACATCCTAATGTTCATTCATCGACTTAAGCTGACTCTCATTCGACCTTGCAACGGAATTTAGCCTGAACGTATATTTCTGGACTATTTTGGAACAGGTACGAACGGTTTTTAACTAGCTTGGCTGTCATTGCGGACTCCCATTTTTATCGTATTATCTAGTCTGCCAATTGAAGTATTGAAAAAATTTCCAATAGGGAGAACAGTTATCATTATATTTAAAGTAGTAAAACACCTAAAGTCATTGCACAAATTCCATTCAACTCCAGTACCATTTTTAGTCTTGGAGCCATCTGTGAAGACAGTTCTTACTGAGCTCTGCAAGTGAGTTTGTGAATATTTGCTGTTCATTTGTAGGAAAGCCAAGAACATGCAAGTATTTTCTTCCAAACGAGACTAGAGGTGTCGGTTAATTGATTGATTGATGACCTTACCAAACGAATCTTCATTTTTTGAAACCAAGAAGGGATGAAGCAATTTGTGATGCTTGCAGCTGAAGTGAATTGTATTCCTAAAAGAGCTCCTTCATTGACCGAAACAAGCAAAAATTCAAAATGGTGAAAATATAGGACGAAATCAGATTTCGAATCCACAGTATTGTTAATAGGGTTTCTCTGGGAAATGCAAATGTCTATTCCTTCGCTACACTTGACTTTGACATAACCATTCAGTACAAGTGCTATATCTCCCTCAATTTCCCTAATTTCCTACCGAAGCTCTCTTCAAATAATGATTTGAAGCTATTGTGTCATTCATATTTGGTCTCTCCAACATTAGGACCATGAACACATGGCTTATGAGTCAATGTGTCGGATGCGCTATTTTACATATTTTTACAATAGGTATATTAACTTTTGTTCAACGCAGAAATGACTTTTTTTTTGGTGTTAAAACCTTAGAAAGAGCTGCAAATTTGCGTTGCGTTATCACAAGGCCTCAACTCACGCTCAAGTTATGCTATTAGGCGTTTGGAAATTGGTGCTAATCCCAACCATTCTACAGTCCTTTTTAGTGTTTGGCGCACATCTTTACCAAGTAATGCCAAAGGAAAGATTTCGAAACTGGTGGCCATTGCCCAACAACTTCTGAGTTAATTGAAACGAATAAGCCAAGGATTTTACATATAATTTTTCCCCGTCTTGGCTAATATTGAGTTGCTAAGATTTACTGAGATTTTAATGTTCTATCGGCACACTTCAAAGTTGCTTCAGCCTACCGCACTGTCTCAGGCGCAGCAGTATTTGTGATCGACCTCCGATGATGGTCCGAAAACAAGTGGATGCGACGAACTCTAGGAAAAAACTCGCCACTATTAACGCCGCGGAACGGAGATGCCAAAACTTGCAGCGGTAGCAAAGCCGATGTAACACTGAATAGAGTGACAGAAGTGGTCTATTCCACGACTCAGTTCCTCTCGGGCCACGGATACTTCAGGATATACCTATACCGCATGGATAAGGTATGTGACCCCAGGTGCATATACTGCGAAACACCGAACGCTGACGCTGAACACACGTTCTTTAATTGCGACACATGCGCTGAGGGAGCAGACTGGGGACATCGCGCTAACTAATGTGATCGGCAAGATGCTTGAGTGCGAGGATAACTGGAATGTGGTTAAAAGATACGAGGAAAGCGTATTACGGAGCACAAAGACAGACAGAGACATAAGAGACGAGCCTATAGCATGAAGCTGGCTACAAGCATGTTGGACCCAGACGTGGATGAATAGAACTGGTCCATTTCATGGACGTCTATTAATTCGAGAATGATTGCAAAGTAAATTCTAGTCTTGCGATTTAGAATTTCGATTGACAAAGTGCTGAGCTTCTTTGACGTTAGCTGGTTTGTTTGTTTACATTCTCATAGAAATTTTTGCAATAAAAATACCAAAAGGCAAAAACAAAATTCAACATTCATGTGAAACCGCTTGGTAGATTTCAATAAAATATATACTGCTTTTGAAAAAAAATAAAAAACTCGTGCCTGATCGAAGGAACTTTTTTTTAAAAATTTTTTCTCGAAAGTCTGAAATATATTTCCTGAGGCCACCATATGGTCAATTTTGAAAAAAAAGCCTCGATCAGGCACAAGATTATCTATTAATAAAACAAATTTCTCTTATTCGATTGATTTGAGATGAATCTCCAAGGACTTGTGATGATCACCGCTAGGGACTTCTAGAGAAACGGGCTACACACTACTGCGATAACTTTTACAATTATTATTATTTTCTTTAATTTAGCTAAAGTCAAGTCGAAACATGATGTATTTACGCTATGTTTTTATTTTTGTAATAATCAAACAAATGACTAGCAACAAAAAATTATTGAAAATCCTCATTTTTCGGGCCTCTGACTACACCTATTCTTTTAAAACAAAGATGAAAAGTTATGTAAAAATGGAAGAAAAAAAATATTGCCTAAACTCTGTAAAATTTGCTGAAAATCAGTATCGCGACGTGCCCAATGCGGTGAATCGCCATCTTGCGCTCAGTGAATTTGTCAGAATCAGCTGGTTTGCTGACGTAATAATTGTTAATTTTATTGCTAATCACGAAGTCAATTTATCGTACTTCACCGTTGCCATTCTTATTTATTCAATTGCAACGTCACAGCCAGAAATACTCTCACGAATGCACTATGGCATTTTTTGGCATAAATTAGGAGTGGTACTAGGCCATTGAAATTTCGCATACAGGTTATGTATGACTTAGTTAAGAAAAATTCCAAGAATGGATGAAATCGGTCATTCCCCAGGGGTACCTCCCTTGGACCTATAGTAAAAATTTTTGAATTTCAGCTCCAAAAATTGCGATATCTTAACGAATATTGGTAAATATGTTATTCTCGTAATACGCATCGACGATACCAAAAATAGTTGAAATCGGCCAGACCCTAGGAGTACCTCCCTTAGGCAAAAGTGGTCAAATAATTTTATTATCCAAATATTTATACATATGTTTTTACTGAAACAATTATTTTTATAATAACATTAACTGTACATCTGAAATGAGAGAGAAGTTACAGAATTATTAAATTCACTTGAATATAATATAAAAAGTTATATGTGCCAAGCAAATCATTCGAAATCACAGTCTTCCGTATCTAAAACTAAAGCGTTCTCCACAACGTCTGCTTCCGATATATCGGAATCAGAATTATCCGAATCGTATTCAGATCCCCCTGGCAAGTGATTGAAAATTTGAAGCTCACTTGAAGGTGCAAGCAAATGTATTACTTCTTCTGGTAGCTTCTCTCTTTTCGATATTTTTCTCTAGCGGATAAAGACAAGCTGGAAAGAAGGGGGTCTGAAGAATCCATTGCTCTATTGAAAACATCAGTCATATTATTTGTTCTTGTATTTTTTCTGAAGACTCCGACACAGATATCTCCTTAGGCCGGCAAAGTAGCTTGCATTTAATTACTTCCTCATAGCTTGGATATATATTGCAATTCCTTTTTTTATTTAACAACCTCATGTTGATACATTGTCTTTTGCTTAAATCATTTTCAAGTAAAAATACGAGAGCTTCTTTCGGAGTTAGTGGAACTGCTTCGGGTTTTTTGGAGGTAACAGCTTTTCTTATTTCGCTTTGTTCTGCTTGATGCGCAGTTTTCTTTAAAATAAATGCTAAATCACGTTGTTTTGATTTTTTCGTCATTGTTTTCACAAGAAAGATCACTTGCCAGCTTCCTCTTAAGCCGATCTTTTGCATCTGTGTAGTTAACCTTTGGTCGTCCTGCTTTACTTGAACAGGGTTTTTCAAAATCATTATCAGAAATTTCAATAATAGTTGTTGCGGAAACCCACTGGGGGCATTTCTCTTTAAATCTATTAACCATACGATTACATTTTGATAATTTTACGCTAACATATGCTAATAAATTTTGTATTTTTTTCTTATTTTATCTTTTTTCTTTAAACTTAACTCATTAGTATTAATTTTTTAAAAACCCAATCCAAAACAACATTAGTTTTGCGATCGCCCTCTATCCAAACTCCAAGCATTTCTTCGTGTTGGAATTTAAATGTTGCTGAAAATTACAAATAAACTTAAATGGGGCAAATGTTACATACATACATGATTTTAAAGAACATACCCCAACTTCCGGGACAATACACACAACTTTCACTCCACAGAGCACAGGTTAATACGAAATTTTCGGTTAAAAAAGCTATTAAACAAAACTCCATACTATAAAGATATGACACAATAAACCGCATTTTTTTTTCATTAAGTTAAAAAATAGATACCTTTCTTATATTCTTCCATTATAAATTTATTTCTTTTTTCTATTATCTTCCTTTTTAACTATTATCGAACACCTGTTTTCTTACAATATTTTACTGAACTGTTTACAAGTTTGTTGTTGCTTCAGAAGCATCATGTTTTACAGCTCATATTTAGAACAGAGTTGCCATATCCAAATAAGTTTTTGTATATTTTAGACCACTGAAATGTCTTAATTAATACTGCGTACCTATTTTTTTGAAATAAGAAAAAAAAATTTGGATTTATGCCAAAATATTTGAATTTCAGACCATTGTGGAATGTCCGAATTTCATAATCTAAATTCTTGCATGCCAAATCTTTTCTATTTTCTCAACCGGGCAGTTAATTCAAAAGTCAAACTTTTTTCACAAATTTACGTTACTCGTACACGTTTCTGCAACTTTTTTGAGCACTCAGTGACCATCAGAGCGCAGCCGACGGGCTACCCTTTACAAACCAATATAAATTCAAAGAAAATCAAAAGCTCATAAAGTCTGAAAGGCTTTTAATCGCAACAATAGCTGAACGTGAAGAATTCTGTTTCGCCCTGATTAAATACCCTCGGGCCATTAGGTATCTGATAAATACTTAATTGTAAGTTCTAAATGCTGTACCATTGCAAATGCTTCAATTTCTTGTGTGTGTGTGTGTGTAGTAGTAGTAGTAAAGGGAAACATTCTTGTTTATACAAAGTGTAAGCGTAAGTTTGTTTGAAAATCAAACAATACCATTTAGTGGTCCAAGGCGTTGAATGGCAAATAGACAGGATAAGCTGCTGAGGTGGGAATACCTGAAGGTGGCAATAATTTTAGTTGTGCTGCTGCTACTTTACTACATGGGGATTTTTTTGTGTCTAAAAAGATGCCCATAGCGTAGTCCCTCCTGTCGATGGCCAGCTCTACCCTAGCAACAAGGTTTTGCAGTGCCGACTCGCAGGATTGTCCACTCTGATAGGCATGCTGAAATGGAGACAGAGGGTGAGCCTTCAGCGACTTCTGACGTATGCGCAATTCCACCAGTCGTTCGAGACTTTTCAGCATGAAATAGATCATGCTGATGGGTCTAAAGCTTTTGGGACTGGTGTAGTCGTCTTTTCCAACCTTTGGGATGGAAGCGACCCTCACCATCCTCCAGGAGCGTGGTATGTAAGCCAGTGCTAGGCATGCCGAGAAGATTTTCTTCAGGGCTGCTGTCACGGACTCTGCGCCTTCCTTCAGCATGGCAGGATATATGCCATCTGGTCCGGGCGACTCGTAGCCGCCAAAAGATTTGATGGCAAATCGAATGGCGGCCTCATTCACCAGCTCTGACAACTGCCTCTATCAATAAGGGCTGTTGCCGGCTGACGCTTATCTGATTACCAGGAAAGTGAGATTCCATCAGTAAGCTGAGTGTCTCACTTTGCCGCTCCGTGAAGGAGCCATCAGATTTCCTAAGTGACCCCAGCTTTGCAGTTGGGTCCCTATATGAGGCTCTTTTCGATTCCCGAATAAGCCTCTTGTAGCTCTTCTGAACATCACGGTATCGCTCCCAGTCCTCTGCAAGGTTAGTCTTGAGGGCCCGGTTTAGAAGTTTTCTCGACTCACGCCTCAACATCTGGAGCTCTCGATTCCACCAAAGAACGGGAGTCCGGTTAGGGAGAGGTCGATTGGACAGGCTGACTCAAAACAGTTAGGGCAGCGTTGAGTTTCTCAACAGCCGCCTCAATGGCCTGTTCTTTTCGAAGTCTTGGTGGCGTAACGTCAAGGTCTCGCAACGCCTCCCTAAACTTCTGCCAGTCTGGGGTTTCTGGGTTTCTAGAGGGCAATGGCATTTGTGCCTCCTCGCCACACTGAAACTCAATGTACCTGTGGTCCGAGCAAGAATCTTCCGCAAGGACTCTCCAGTTCTTAATTGACCACCCAAGTTTTGAGTTTGATAGGGTTAAATCAATCCCACAAACGTTAGCTGTGTGCCCTTGTTATGTATGTCTAGGCAAGAGGACGCTATAAATTCGAATAGTCGAGAGCCCCGTAAAAATTGGCTAAAGAAATCCCTACAACAAAACTGCGTACTCTCGGGGCTGCTGTTTCTCAACAAGAACTTTGTTTTTCAATCGGGGCAAAGTCTAATATTATGACAGTTTTGAAGTCTGATTTTTTGACATACCACCCAAAAAGTTACCGGGATATATTCAGAAAATTCAAAATACAGGTTTAATCCCCGAAAGTGGTGTTATCGCCTTCAAAGTACTCCCCATTAATTGCAATGCACTTATGCCAGCGTTTGCTCCAGCTCTCGAAGCATTTCTGGAACTCGTTTTGACGTACAGCCATCAGAGCCGTCTTTAATTTGTCCATTACTTCCTTTCGTCTGTTAAAACGCCGAAGTGGTTTCTCATAGCGGTTTTTTGACTCGATCAAACAGAAAAAAATTGCAGGGAGTCTTATCAGGGAAATTTGATGGCTGTTGGTTTATAATCGTTTAGTTCTTGGACACTCACGAGTAATGAGTGCGGCACAGTGCGGCGGTGCGTTGTCACGGTGCAAAATCCACGAATTGTTTCCCATAAATTCTTCCTTTTTAGCGAATTGATTCAATTAAACGTCTGTTAACTCCAAAATAATAGTCCTTGTCAATTTTGTGACCTTCTGACAAAAATTCGTCGCTTTTTTTATCTTGGTTCAGTCGGACGTCTGCACTCACTCGCCTGATATCTGGATTGCGTGTCGTACTCATAAACCCAAGCTTCGTACCTATTAATGTGTTGGACCGGCATCAGTCTTGGAAATAATGTCTTGGGTCCAACTTTACATCAACACGGCGGAACCCAAATCTTTAACTACAATGCCATTAACGGACCCATAAGTGATGTTCAAGTCCTCTGTTAGCTCTCTGATGCTTAATTTGCGGTTATTAATCAGCTTTTTTCACTTCACTGATATTTCCATCAGTTTTGGATGTCGACTGCCCGCCACTACGTTCTCTCTACATCATCCCTCGATGGTTTCACGAGCTCGGCTGAAACGTTCATGCCACTCGTAAACGGCTGTTTTCTTTAGAGTATCATTACCGAAACAGTTTCCGTTTTTGTAGGTGAGCATCCGTTTGTGATGAGGAGCAACCAGAACGCCCGGCAGACGTGGTTAACGAGGAATCCAATTTTCGAGAAAACCAAAATTGAACTGATTAAAGCTCGGTATATTTCTAGAAGGAGCTCTACTGCCGACAGTTCATTATATATACGGGAGATTACCAGAAGCTTACAGATCTTCCAAGCAAAATACATAAGCAGAGAGCTCGCACTTTATCAGCCAGTGGCCTGTGTTACTTTGTGCTAAAAGTAAATAGATTTTAGAACCACAAAGTCCAACAAACAAAACAGTTCCATTCGCTCTACCGCAGATGCTCTCCCAATGCGCGGGCACTCGTGCATGAGCAGAATATCCGTAAATCAGCAGGTAAATACAAATACCTACATATCTGTACAAATACTCCTGTACACCACCAAGGATACGAACAGCATGTCCCCTCGTATTCTGGTACAAATATAAGGACGTTTGTAAGTTAGTACTGAATCGATGTAAGTAAATACTTTTTGTTGCCCGACAAGTAACTCGATAGCAGAGCCATACTCATATGTACGTATGCATGTATGGGCGTATTTATGCATGTGTAAACAGGGTGACCGATATGAAGTGTTACCAACTTCGCACTGCTTGTATCTCTAAAACAACTCATGACATCAACGTCAAAATTGTTCTAATGACAGTCCAATATATTGTTTATAAGCCATCAAAAGCATTTTCGTCTCAGTTTTGTTGAATTTTTTTTTTCTGTGATGGAATTCAAACGTTGCGATTGCGTTATATTTGGCTGGAAAATCACCACCAGCCATTGTTCGTGAGCTCAGTCACCTCAAAGTGAATAAAATGTTTGTGTATCGCACCATAAAACGTTACAATGATACTGGTAGCATTGCAAAACGCTATGGAGGTGGACCAAAAAAAACCGCAACAACGCCAGAAATGGTTCGGAAAGTGAAGGCTCAACTTGAACGAAATCCACGTCGAAGTGGAAGAAAAATGGCTAAAGAACTGAAAATATCGCTAGACAGCATTCAACGCATATTGAAAAATGAGCTCAATGTCAAGGCTTACAAGTTCCAAAAAGCACACGATCTTTCACCCCAGCAAAAAAAAAGTTCGGAGCGAAAGAGCAAAGGAGTTGTTGCGGTTGCACGAACGTGGCGAATTTCCTAACATTGTGTTTTGTAATGAAAAACATTTCCCAATTGAGCAGTTTATAAACCTTCAAAACGAGCGTGTTTACTTGACCGAATGCTCATACGAGAATTTGAGCCCACGTATGGCCACTCGAAGCAATTTTCCATCGCAAGTAATGGTTTGGGCCGCAGTGACCGCTGATGGACGCTCTCCAATCGTTTTTATGGAGCCTGGTGTCAAAGTGTATGCGACTTATTACAGCCGTGGACACGCAAATATTTTGGTCGTAGACCATGAACGTTCCAACAGGACTCGGCACCGTCTCATAAAGCTCGTGTGAATTAAGAATGGTTAAAAAATCATGTTCCACACTTCATTTCGTCCACACAATGGCTTTCGAATTCGCCAGACGCAAATCCAATGGACTATTCCATCTGGTCCATTTTGGAGAGCAAGGTGAGGACTAAAAAATATGCCAGTATGGATGCGCCGAAAAAAGCGATTACACGAGAATGGGTCAAAATACCTCAAAATCACATGCGCAGCACGCGACTCATTTTTTGACCGTTTGAAGGCTATAGTCAAGGCAAAAGGTGGTCATATCGCGCTGAAGTGAATATATGTTAAAATTGTAATCATTTTTGAGGAATTTTGTCATTGAAATCAATAAAAACTAATTTCACATAAAAAAGTTATGGTGTTTTGCATAGGTAACACTTCAAATCGTACCCTTATATGCATTTACAGTCCTCGAAAAAAATATAGCATCTCAAAATTTTGATAAGTTTTGCCAATTAATTAATTAATAAACTTTTTTATAAATTTTTTTTTTGTAAAAATATAGTTCATTCTATAATAAAAACCACATATGTAAATCGAAGTTTCAAATTTTGTACAAGATTTATAAAAAATCGAGAAAGTTTTTTAAAAATTTCAAAATTTTTAAACACAATTACAAAAAAATCGGCTTCACAGCCGACTAAATTTTAGTGCATTCCTTATACGAGGCTGTGTTTGATTCGTGACAGAGTTTTTTATACTAATATTAAGGTGTCAATCTAAAGACCAGTCCCTCTTCAGGGGGGGACTCACCTATGTTCTTTTGTCCCTAGTGCCTCCACCGAGGCTTACAACTTCTGAAAAAACTGCCTGCTCAGTCTCCACTTTCGATTAACAGCATCACCATGGGAAGGCGCGCACAGGGGATTGGCTACAAGAGGTAATCATTTCTTGCGATCAATCATTACATTGCACATCGCAGCCCTTTGTGAAAAAAACGAGACTATAAAAAATAATACGAAGCACTGGGCTAAGAATTAATACAGAGAAAATGAAGTTCACAGTCCGATCCAGCTCCGGTTTAAGGCATGATGACCTGCTGGTCGCTGGCTATACATTCTAGAGTGTACAAGAATTCACCTATCTGGGTATCAAAATATCAGCCAATATGGATACATCATTGGCAAGAAATGATAGAATTTTAGCAGCATATAAATCTTACTTTTCCAGTTTGAAGCTGCTTAAATTTAAATTAATATCTCGCTACCAAAAGTTAACGCTATACGAGGGGGTTCAATAAGTAGTCGTGTTAGAAATGAAGACACCATTTTTTAAAAAATGTTTTTTTTATTTTCAACATAGTCCCTTTTCAGAAAGATACACATCTCCGAACGCTCCGGCAATTTTTTAGTCCCTTCAAAAAATAGGATTTGTCTCAAACTGCGACTCCGTCTCGGCGTTGACTTCCTCGTTTGAATTAAATTTTTTGCCCGCAAGCCATTTCTCCACGTTACGGAACAAGAAAAAGTCGCAGGGAGCCAGCGCCGGTGAATACGGCGGGTGCGGCGGCAATTCATAACTCAATTCATGCACATTCGGATGAATGTGCTGGTGCGTCATCGTGGTAAAACAGCACCTTCTTCTTCGCCAAATGCGCCCGTGTCTCTTTCAATTTTTTGTGAAAGCGATCCAATAACTCACTGTAGTCCAGTAGTTCAGTGATCGTTCCTACTTTTTGTAAAAAATCCACGAGGATGACGCCGTTCGTATCCCAAACAATCGTCGCCATAACCTTTCCGGCCAGTGGGACTTTCTTCGCCTTCTTTGGAACAGATTCGCGAGGAGAAATCCATTATTTGGATTATTGCTTAGTTTCTGGTGTGTACTGATGAATCCAGGTTTTATCAACGGCCACAACTCGACGCAAAAATTCCTTCGGATCTCGCATAAACAGCTCCAAGCACTGCTTCGAACAGCAACATACACATTAACTGCCGTATGCGCATCCACCGTGAGCAATAGTGGCACCCATCGGGTCGACAATTTTTCCATCGCCCTCTAATCATGTAAAATATTAATTACCATTCTGGTCGACACACCCATGGCCTCTGTTACTTCGCGCACTTTCGTTCGTCGATCAGCGAGCATCATGTCGTGGACTTTTTGAATGATTTCCTCGGTATTCACGTCTGCCGGGCGTCTTGTCCATACGCTCGGATGCTGTCTTTGCTTTTATCTCCTTGCATTTTTTTCCATCCACAAACAAAGAGCGAATTACCGAACGATGCTGCTCTTTTTCCAACTTAGCGAAAATCACGAAACACGTCTTATTCGAATAGCTGCGACAACCAAACTAATCTATCAATCAGTCTGAAATTTGTCGTTTGATAGATGGCAGCACGCAATGCTAATACCGGCTTCCCTCAGGAACGCCCTCTGTCATCAAACACGGATACTTATTGAACCGCCCTCATATACAATTTTGATCCTTCACGGGCTTACCTATGGTTGCGAACTATGGTGACTAAAAACTACTGACATTAATCAGCAAATGGTATTTGAAAGAATATGGCGAAAAATATATGGATATATGGATAAGATTGCAAGACGGTACCTATCGAATTAGATATAATATAATCAAGATAGAACTATTAGCAAAAACCGAAACTGTGATAAGATTCACAAAATCTCCCAGGATAAGGCGGCTCGGAACGTGTTTAGAATGCCCAAGAGGAGAGGAGAGGAGAGTAAGTCGAAAGGCAGTTGAATTACGCTCTGTTGGAGACCGAGGAAGAGAACGCCCCTGAAGGAGATGGCTCGAAGACGTGGAAGTTGATCTTAAAAAGCTAAACGTGCGGCGGTGGAAGGAGGTAGCCTCAGATAGAGACAGCTGGCGCAAATTGTGAATGAAGCAATGGTTCTCCAAGGACTGTGTTGATATGGAAAAGAAGAAATTTTAGTACAATAAAGTGCAAGCTTAAAGTGATTCCATAAAAATATTAGTAGATTTGCTATATGAAGAAAATACGCAGGGCGCCAAGAAAAATATTTAGTATAAAGAGTCAACTGGATTTTCTAGTAACTTCAAACTTTATTAAACTAAAATTTAATGGGCTATAAAACTGCATACCCAATTTTTTTTTGTAAATTCTAATTAAAAATTTTGAGATTTGTATGAAAATTTTTCTAATTTTTGTACAAAGTTTGAAATTTGGATTAATATGGTTTGTTTAGTAAACAGCGAATTATACTTTTATAAAAAAAGTAATGAGTATTTCAAAAGAAAGAAAAATTGGTCATAACTGGTCAAAATGTTGAGGTGCTATATTTTCTTCGTAGGCTGTGCATCCAATTGTAAAGGTGGTAGCATATGCCGATGACTTGGTCCTAATGGTCTCAGGTCCCTTCCCATCTGCAATGGCTGAAATTTTGGAAGGTGCACTGGCTACACTCAGCAGATGGGCCGCCAGTAGCGGTTTCAGAGTCAACTCTGACAAAACGGAGTTGATGCTATTCACCAGAAAATACAAGCCTCCACCTTTTAAGCTTCCTAGTCTTAACAACCAGTGTCTTACTCTTTCATCGGAAGTCAAGTATCTTGGTGTAATACTTGACCCCAAGCTCCACTGGAAGCTGCACATAGAAAATCGAGTTAAGAAGGCCAATATAGCCTTCTACGCCTGTAAATCTATGTTCGGCAAAAAATGGGGTCTCAAGCCACGTGTCGTACTCTGGATGCACAACATAGTGGTTCTGCCAATTTTGACATACGGTTGCCTAGTTTGGTGGGTAGCTCTTCAAAAGGGCTACAACACCACTAAATTAGAGAGAGTGCAGAGAACTGCATGTGTGGGCATCACTGGTGCCTGCAGAACATGTCCCACCGCTGCGCTCAACGTTATTCTCCACTTAATTCCTGTGGATCTGCAGGTTAAATCCATTGCTGTTCAGAGTGCTATTAGGCTGAAGGAGATTGGCCTTTGGAGACAACTTCCTGTAGGACATAGTAGCAACTTGATGCAGATCTCCCCTTCCTTCTCTGATATTCGCACCGACCTCTCCATCCGCAAAACTGTGCTTTGAGGGTTGTGCTAGGGCTATCTTTCCGAGCAGGCAAGATTGGAAGAGGGGAGAGTTGGTGCGGATATAGATGCCTCTGTTTTCACTGACGGATCCAAAATGGAGTCTGGAGTGGGAGCGGGTCTCCATCATTTCGATCTCCTTTAAACTGCCGGAGACAAGCAGCGTCTTTCAAGCAGAGGTCTTCGCGATCCTGGAGGCATGCAAAATGCTTCGGGATCGCTATTGGGAGAGAGACATTAATATTTTTTCCGATAGCCAAGCTGGAACTCAAACGTCTCGAACGTGCAGGAAGCATTTCCCTCATCTGGGTTCCTGGGCACAAGAACATAGAGGTAAATGAAATTGCCGATGAGCTTGCCAGGAAGGGGGTGGCAGAACCGGATCTAGCTGCCCCCTTCTCAGACATTGGTATCCCCTTGGCCGTCGTTAAAGGGAAACTACACAATTTCTTTCTAAGAAAAGCGCAAGACAGATGGAGGTCTGTCTCAGCGTGTGCCATTTCAAAAGCACTATGGCCTCAATTCGATATAAACAGAACGCTTAAGGTGATGGGAATCCACGCCATTCAATTTCCAAACTCATTGCGGTAATCACTGGTCACTGGGTGATCGGCACTCATGCAGAGAAGCTGTGGGGATGCTGCAGAGAAAGAGACTGTGGAACACTTTCTCTGCAAATGTTCGGCTCTGGCGGCTAGGCGCTTGAGATTCCTTCGCGTGCTCTTTGGGGATGATTTGATGAAATTCTCCAGCCTAGATCCCTTTTCTCTCCTCCACTACATCAACAGCACTGGATGGCTGTAGACGGTTTTCTCTCCTCCCTAAATCCTTTCACAGGTAGGGGTCCACATTATGGTATCAAAACGGCACGTAAGTGCTACTTGTAGTATACCTGGGGTACTCTTGCCATCTTACCTACCTACCTACCATCCAATTGCCGTAGTGAGGCAAGAAAAGGAGCACTGTGCTTTGTCAGGGAGAATATTCGTATGTACATACACACACACACACATACACATACATATGCACATATTTATGGCTTCGCGACTAGCGTAGAAAAAAGCGACGGACATGATGTTGAATTTATGGAAAATATTTGGAAAATGCTGTAATGTTGGCGTGGACAATCAGGCAGGCAAATAGGCATACTTACATACATACATACATATGTATGAACATATAGAATGACATATTTGAGCGAGTAACTTATTTGTTGTATTTTTTATGCATACATATACACATGTGCATATACATAGCCATAACTATGTCTGTGCGATTGCTTACAACATTCAAAAGCCCGAGAAAATCACTGTGGATGTTACACAAATTATTTCCCATATAAATGTAGGTACATACAGGCATACATATTTATGTGAGTAGCATGTGAAAACATTCGTAACAACATTATTTCCACATTAATTGGGTCAAAAAATTAAAAAGAAAAAATCAAGACGTTCGTAAATTCACAACAGCCGAACAAACTGGCCAACTGCTTGCTTAGCTAAGAACATTTAAGTAATTTGTGTGTACGATTGTGCTCTATGGCTTTATTGAAGTTCAAAAACTTTTCGTGGTAACACCGAACTTTTTTGCTTCCCACAGGAATTCCGAAATTGACTCTTGGTAAGTCTGATTTGTGAACTTAATTTCATACCACTTTCGAGAGTTCTAATGCCGATGCTTTGCTAATTTGAGTGTTGAGTAGGTAATGATTTGATTTGCATGGCACTTTGATTACTTTTCACGGAAGTGCACAACAATACGTGACTGTGATCTGAATTGCGTTCATGGTACGATTTTGGCATTTTTTATGACTCGCTTCGAAGCTACTCGATTTCTGTAGGTACGTATGAATCTGGAACGATTGTCCCATGCAAGATGCATATGAACCTTCCTAAAAGTAAACTGAGATTACCTACAGACACACACACTGGTCACTGGTTAGACCAAAGGCGTTATCGTACTTGCTTCTCGACTGCGATGGCTCCATTTAGAGGTGAGCTTCTCTACTTGGTACGGACGGAAAAAGGCGTTAAAAACTCAGCCCAGGCTAGTACCATCTCACACATCTTAACATAAGTGGATCTGTATGACGCAATGTGAAAAGCTAAGAGCTGTGTAGACGAAGGGCACACCTTTCGATTGCCATTCCTCCGAGTGTAGTTTTGCCACGAAAAAAGCTCCTCTTAAAAAAGCATCTGCCGTTCGGAGTCGGCTTAAAACTGTAGATCGCTCCATTTGTGGAACAGGAGGGAACGGAGGAAGCACGAAAGCACATCTTCTGCAGCTCTTGCAACACGTAGACGGTGTGACTCTGAACCCATTGGTAATATAGAACAAAACGCACAAGGAAGTGATCAAATTCATTAGAAGCTTTCAATTACACTAGTTTATATCAAAAATGGTCCTCGACCAAAAGGCGTTTTTTAGACTAATTTGAGGTCGCTGAAACCAAAAATGAATTTTTTTTTTTTCTAAGAACGGTTTCCGAGATATCCCCAAAAAACCTGTTTGTAGGTTCTTTGTTGTTTCCCAAGAATCCATGAACAACTTTTTGGAAAGCTTTCCAAGCATTAGCTTCGAAACTGTCAAAGGCATTGTTGAAATTCTGTGGCCGTAAACAATTTCTCTATCTGTGGAACGACAAATATACCCGCTTTGATTTTCTCTGTTAACAATCTTGGAAACTTGGTTTTCAAGTATTTCAAGTATTACAGGCTATATTGTTTTTAATTATAGTGAGCCTAAGAATAGTTATTTTGCGTGACTCAATACGCAGGCTGGCATGATTTACTTTTGTTCGAAACCGTATTGTATACATCAAAAGGATATACGACAGACGATGAAATTGTCTTCATTCACATAATACGTTATAACTTCTACAATTTTTCGTCGATTCAGACAAACTTAGGCTTAAAATGTAGGTGACACAATTGTCTTTCAGAAAACCTAACTTATGTCGATATAAAAAAATTTTTTGTTCCAGAAAAAAGTTAATAAACTTTCATAATTTAGTAAAAAACGTCAAAAATGCCTTTTTTTTTAACTTTCAACAGCTGTTTTGCGAAAACTACGTATTCCATTGACACGAATTATATATTGCCATATAGGTTATATGAGTGCCTTTCGAAATTTATGCACTTCAAAGAAATGGCGCCCATTGTTTTCGAGATTGCAGCTAATAACTGCACTATTGCCCAAACAGGTTTTTTGGGAATATCTCGGAAACCGTTCTTTGAAACAAAAAAAATAAAATTCATTTTTGGTTTCAGCGACCTCAAATTAGTCTAAAACATGCTTTTTGGACGAGGACGATTGAGGTTTATCATTCCATTGTAATTGTCAAAAAAGAATTAACCATTTTTGCATCGTATGGTTACCAGCTTTCGTTCAAAATTTAATGAAAGTTGGCTAGGAAATAGTTCAGCATCCATTGTATCTGCGAACATATCGCCTACCAGTAACCAGGGAAGATATCTTTGAAGAATTTATGGTGAATAAATCACAGGATTTTTTTAAATGGCATTTTGTCGCCGCCGCAGTAAAAACTGTAAACTCTTCTTGTCGGTCAAAATAACTAACTTGCTCCCTTTTTAATCTATAAACTTAAAGCTTCAGCGAAGAAAATTATTTTTTGTAAGGTCAATACAAATTCGGACTCGCTTAATATCGGCTGGGATAGGATGCATAGCACTCCACGCACCCACCACCGCTGGCTGAACAAGCGACGCCTGGCTTGGGCGATTGACTCTTTCAAGCCCTTCAAGTCACCTCGGCCCGATGGCATTATACCGGCTCAACTGCAGAAATCTGCTGAGGTATCATGTCATTGGCTTCTTCCTATCTACGCGAGCTGCATAGATAGGGGCTACATACCCAGATCTTGGAGGACTGTGAGAGTAACTTTCATACCCAAGGCAGGGAAGATTTCACATGTATCCCCTAAGGATTTCAGACCAATCAGTCTCTCCGCGTTCCTGCTAAGAACCCTGGAGAGGCTGATTGATCTGCACATAAAGAGTGAAATTCTTCGGGGGCGTTTATCGTACGCTCAACATGCTTACTGTAAAGGCAGATCGGTAGAGTTTGCTTTGCATACAATTGTTAAGGACATCGAGGTGTCCCTCCACCAGAAGGAGTTCACTGTAGGTGTGTTCCTCGACATTGAGGGAGCTTTTAATAATATCCTCCCGGAGGCAATCACCAGGTCGCTAGGTAAACTAGGAGTCGGAACCGAACTCATAAGGCTTATCCAAACGATGCTTAGCGATACAACGGTCGTGGCAGAATGGGGTGACACCTCGCTCCGCCGGCAAGTGAACAGAGGCACTCCGCAAGGCGGTGTTCTCTCACCACTACTCTGGATTGCGGTACTTAACGGTCTGCCAGAGGAGCTGGAGGGGCTGTAAGGTTATTGCCTACGCGGATGACGTGGCACTTATTGTCAGAGGCAAGTTTCTAGATACTATGGTGGAACTAATGCAGGGTTATCTGAATCTAGTTATAAATTGGACCGCAAATTGCGGCATATCGATAAATCCTCTGAAGACGGAGCTCGTCGGAAATACAAAATACGAGGAGTGTTTCTCCCCTCAATAGCGAGCACTCAGTTGGTGCTCTCTGACAAGGGGAAGTTCCTAGGACTCATCCTTGACAGTGGTCTTACGTGGAAGCCAAACATTGAGGAGAGAATCAGAAAGACAACAGTCGCCTTGTATGGTTGCAGGGGCGCTATCGGCAAAAGATGGGGCCTCTCGCCTAAAGTCACTTTTTGGCTTTATAACACGATTATAAAACCAATCTTGCTATACGGAGTCCTTGTCTGGTGAAACTCGCTAGAAAGGATGGTATCAGCTAAGAAGCTGGAGAGAGTACAAAGGTCTGCCGTCATTGGAATCAGTGGGGCGCTCAGTACCACTCCTATTCTAGCGCTTAACGCTATGCTGAATGTGGCGCCCGTGGACATTGTAGGAAAAACTACCGCTGCACGCGCCGCAATCAGATTAAGGTGTTCAGGCCAGGCTAGACTTAAGTTACGGACACTCTAGCATTCTTAAAAACTTTGAGTTCATCCCCATGGTGCTGGACCACTGTACACCCACGCTAGGTCCGAGCGGACCTTTTTCTACTCACATTCCCTCAAGGGATGAGTGGGCGGGGTGCAACATTTGGCGGCAAGGCATGGCAAACATGTTCACGGATGGCTCGAAATTGGACGGAAGGATTGGTGGAAGAGTATTCTATAAGGAGCCTCCCATCAAACTTAAACTTAGGCTCCCGGCCCACTGTAGTGTTTTCTAAGCGGAGGTATCCGCAATTAAGGAAGCGGTGGATTGGTTGCTTAATTCGGTAATTACCGTTAAGGAAGTAAATATTTACTCCGATAGCCAATCGGCAATTAGGGCCTTGGGCTCGCTGTTTGTGCGTTCGAGATTGGTCGGGCAATGTCTGGCTTCTCTCTCGATTGCATCCGAATACTTCGTCATCAGGCTCATTTGGGTTCCCGGGCACAGCGGCATAGAGGGAAACTGCTGGGCTGATGAGCTGGCTAGACAGGGAACTTTGGAAACGGTTTCGTCGCGAAATGAGAGAATTGGGGTACCCCTGAGAACCTGTGGTCTGCTCCTGGAAAGATGGGCCTCGAGGCAACTCAGGGAGCGCTGGGCTAGTGCGCAAACGTGCAAGGTCGCGAGATCCTTCTGGCCACGGGTAGATCGGGGACGCTCAAGGGAACTCCTAAGGCTAATAAAATCCCAGCTCTTGAATTTGGTGGGCATTCTTACCGGACATTGTCCGTTAGGTGTTCATGCCGTGAGACTTGGGATTGCCTCAAGTTCGTTCTGCAGAAACTGTCTGCTGGACGAGGTGGAATCATCACAACACCTTCTTCTCAGCTGCCCTGCTCTCGTCTGGCAAAGACCTAGACATCTGGGCTCTCACTTTTTCGCTACGCCTGCGGATATAGCCGGTGTGAATATCATAAATTTGGTGAAGTTCATCAGTAGCTTGTTACGGCTAACTACGAACGCGAATCAACCACCGTCGGCGTCGTCGTAAAATGTATGTATCATCGTCTCTAATCCCAAGGCTCCTTCTTCCTTCCCTTCTCCTTTCTCCTCTCCCATGTATGGCACCACAACGGACGAATTTTTTTTAATATTTGTCCAAGTGAGCCCTTAGCCAGGGCAACCATTTAACCTAACCTAACCTCAGGTCAATATGCTCTATTTAGAGATACAAAATGGTATACTCAAGTTTTGAAGGCAATTCGTACTGATGTTAGCAGGTTTTACTGCGGCGACAACTTTATTCTGCTTAGCAGACCTTTGGCAAAAAATCATCGATGCGAATAGAGAAAATATAAATTTTTCAGATTATACATTTTTTGTATACATATATGTACATACATATTTCCATAGCATTTTGCTGCGGAGCACACAGATTGAAGATTGCACTTCCGTTCCAGAAAACTTTGATTGGAATTGAAATGAATACCGTTTCCTCCGCTTATTTTTCTGGGCATTCTCGTTTTTTAGTAAAATGAATTTAATGTAATGGGTTGTTATCTAGCATCATTTTTTCGTCCACTTCGATTCGCAACTTCCTAATGATTAACTTTGTAGAGTTTATTGGACGAGTTATCAAACTACCATACTTCGAGTGACCTCACTTTGGTGTCTAAAATTTAAGCTAAACTGCGTCGACGAAGGTGTACTCGGCTCTCAATACCACACGCAACCGACAATTCACTAATTTTGAATGAATTTTTAATGAACAATCTGTTAAGATTCCATCTACTCGTATACTGTCGAGAATTTGTTGCTTGTGTTTACTGTTCCACTTCATATACCGTTAAAGCGTAATTGTAATAAATTAAAAAAATAATAATAATAACAACTACATAAATTCATGTTTAAACGAATAACAGAAATAACGAAGACAGCATACATACATACATACATACCTACATAAATGAATGGGGCAACAACAACCATCGCGTAAAAGAGTGTCGAAAATGTTCACCATAATGAGATGTTGACAACGAAGGCAAGCAAGCGAACAGCCAACCGACACCGAAACGAAGCGAATTGTACGCGAAAGTGTGTGTGATATGTATGTACGTGTAGTTAAACACGCGTAAGCGTAAAATCACATTCGTACATACACACAATCGTGCATGCGAGTGCTTACATACGCATGCATATGTACGTAAGTATATGAGTGAACATGTTTACACACTTGCATCTACGCGTATCAGATAAAAGACAGCTGTGGAGGGGAAGCCAAATATGTACAGTAGAAGCACAAGTGTACGCACAAATGTGTATTTATGGTATGCAGCCGCCGACGCACGCAACAATAAAAACACCGTAGAATAATAACAACAACTAACGCGTGGCGAGTGGCGAGCGTCGTCATCGTTGCTGTGGCCCATTCACAACAATTTATTTGGTTTGTTGACTTCGCTCCTTTTGTACGAAAATTTGTAAATGTATATACATACATGTGTGTATGTACATTTATTGCTCGGCCGAAACGTTATTGTTCGTCTGCGAATGATTTTTGGTTTGTTTGTAAGTGTAAAATGATTGAAAATTAAACATTCATATCGATTTAAAAAGGTAATTTTGCTCATGTCTCCTGGCTCTCCTCGATATACATATGTAAGTATGTAGGCATAATACGTTTTTAAGTAATATATATGTATATGTGTGCATGTACATACAAACGCGTGAAATTATAGTGTACGTAACAATCGACAAAGAAAATTTGGAAGGCTTCCCTCTGGTATTAATGTAGAACTTCTCACTTCTCCATCAGTAACTGTCTTCTTCGCTTTAGATGGGTGTAAGATATATGTATGTATGCATATATTTATGTACATATGTATATGTGTATGCATGTTAGTATGTATACATATATAATTGGTGCGTACATCATCTGTTGGGTGCTTCGCAAAGCTCCTCCACCCACTTTAGGCGTGCGGTGATTTTCTAGGTGATTTTCCTTAAACAGAGGGACCTAAAGGTTTATGCCTCCCCCGAAGTGCAGACGATGTTTTATGACTGGCCGAAATCTACTCACTGGTTTGCCATTGCCGGGCATCCAATCAAACTAGTAGTAAGAAACTCAGCCAAAAGATCTGCTCTAAGATTGAAGATGTCAGGACAATTCTTATTGAGGCTTTTTGGTCACAACAAAATTCTAGTCTCAAGCGAAAGGCCAGACGAGTTAAATTTGACAAAAAGTGTCGAGTGTAGTTACAGAGCAAAACGGATAGCAGAAAGGTCTAGAATCCTAATACAATTCATACAAAGTGGTGGAAGGAGTAGGAGCGGCTAGTTTTCGTCGGTAATTAGATCTAGATAATCTTTCAGACTCCCAAATTACTGTAGTATATTTCAAGCTGAAATCTATGCCGCAACAAAAGCAGCTGAATTAGCTCTAGAACTCCGCTCAATACTCGAACAGACATTTTCATTGATTGTCAAGCGGCTATTAAAGCTCCTTGCACTAACTTGGAAGTGCTCAACAGTGCAGATCCATAATGGATGAACTATGCGGAAACGCGCAGGTCACTATTTACTGGATGCCAGGACGCAAACGAATATAAGGAAATAAGAGAGCTGATGAGCTCCCTAGGCAGGTATTCGCTTGCCGAGAGTGAGCACGGCAGAAATATACCCATCACTCTCATTTCTGAAAACGGAACTAAATGAGGAACCAGCTCTGGAAATGCAGTCGATATAGGAACACTCAACCTCGTGCAAAACTGCCAAAATTATGCTAAGGACATGGAAAACTAAAACTGCAAACTTTATTTATTTTTCAATGTGTAGGAAAGACTGCAATATATTGACTTGAGTACTGACGGCACACTGTCTCAGCCGACATCACGCAGTCCAAATGGGATTAGTTCAGAACAATTCGTGTAACATATTCAACGAAGCGAATGCTAGGGGTACTTTAGAACACCTATTTTGCCTCCACTGCCCTGCTCTTTGTAAAACTCGACAAATGTGTCTAGGATCAACATATTTTTCATCCTTGAAGGATATTCCTAACAAAAGGCGAACGGCCTGTTAAAACTCGCGAACTCGTGCATTATGAATTATATAAAATGATATCTTCGACTCAATAGACTCTAGGGGTCTAAGTGAGATCGTTTTACAGGTCAACTAGCACTACCTAACCTAACCTTGCCCTTATCTGCCGAGAGGGCAGCAATACTATGTATTAGTAAACCCCGTTTCTATCATTTGGTATTTCATGTCCTCATTGGAATTCGACCTCCAGTCAGGCACAAACTCATACAGCTACGGCGGCGGTTTGAGAGAAATATCTCGCGGAAGATTTTTGTGGGCGATGGTGGATTCACTTGGTGTGTCCAACTGGTGCCGGTTAGCTCGAGAAAGAAACGATTGGCGTGCTTTGTTTACGAGGGCGGGTCAATAAGTCCGTGACTTTTGGAATAAAACATAGACTTTTTGATAAATAAATCCTTTTATTTTACAACGTGGTCTCCTTTGAGTTCTATACACTTTGTCCAACGCTTCTCCAATTTTTGTATCCCTTCCAAAAAATATGATTCATCGAGGTCCTCAACATAGGCCTTTGTTTGCGAGATGACATCATCATTGGAGTCAAATCTTTTTCCACCAAGCCATTTCTTCAGGTTTGGGAACAAGAAGTAGTCACTCGGAGCCTAATCTGGAGAATAGGGCGGATGAGGGAGCAATTCATAGCCCAATTCATGGATTTTTGCCTGCACAAGTGTGCACCCTTGCATTGTCTTGGTGGAAAAGAACTTTTTTCTTGGCCAAATGAGGTCGGTTTTTTTTTTTCAAATCGTTATTGAATCGGTCCAATAAGTAGGCATAATATTCCCCATTGATTATTTTTCCCTTTTGAAGGTAGTCAATGTGGATTATCCCGCGTGCATCCCAAAAAACAGTCGCCATAACTTTATTGGCTGACAAACCCACCTTGGCCTTCATTGGCGCCGATTCACCCTTAGAAACCCACTGTTTCGACTGTTGTTTGGTCTCTGGTGTATGGTGATGGATCCATGTTTCGTCCACGGTTACAAAACGGCGCAAAAACTCCTCCATATTGCGATTAAACAACGCCAAACCTTCCTGTGAAGTTGTTACACGATTGCGTTTGTGGTCGACTGTGAGCAAACGCGGCACGAATCTTGGGGAAAGCTTTCTCATGCCCAAGTGATCGTTCAAAATTGAAACCACTGAACCATGCGAGATGCCTACGGCTTCCACAATCTCTCGCACTTTCAATCTTCGGTCGGACAACACCATATCGTGAATTTTTTCGATTGTTTCGGGAGTAGAGACCTGAGACAACTGGGCGTCCAGGCCACAACGAAATTCAGTAAACCACTTTTTTACCATTGAAATCGATGGTGCAAAGTCCCTATAGTATTTATCAAGCCTAGCTTTGGTCTCGGTAATGGTTTTTTTTCGCAAAAAATAATGCTTAATAAGCACACGAAATTCAGTTTTTTCCATTTTCTCCTCAAATTACTGGGTAGTCTGATAAAGGTAGCTATAAAACACAAAATAACTGACGCAGCACGTTCAAGTTTTGACAGGAGTCAACTGACAGACGCCTGTTGACAGGAGCAGTATTTTTTTTTCAGTAAAGAGGTCAGAAACACAAAAAGTCACGGACTTATTGATCCGCCCTCGTAACTTGACCAACATCGCTTAAGCGGCTATCGCGCCAATCAAGAAGAAGGAGAAAAAGATAACAAATCCAGAATATAAGAATTTGTTAAAAATTAGAGTGAAAGGAAAAAAATAGTGGAACAGTTTTTGAGAAAAAATACGGAAACTTCATTCTTATCTCCCGGCGTGGAAGTCTTTAAACCCAAGATCCCATTCTCAATGTCCAGAGAAGCAAAGTTTAAAGAGTCTAAATTCAAAAATGAAAGTTGATCAACATGATCAAAAGAAAACGAGTGTGCAGAGTCGCGAGTAAAATTAGATTTGAAAAACTTGGCAAATAAGTTGGCTGCATGCGTAGGAGGGTGGATTGCGGCAAGGGTGTATCGTCTCCCCAATTCTTTATCGCTTGGTTATCGAAAATATCATAACCTCTACTTTTCCTGTTGGTGATCGACGTGGCATTCAATGGAAGTTTGATAACACCGTGTTGAGATACCTGACCTATGTAGATGACATCCGCTTACTGTCACCCAAGTTTTCTGATCTTAAGGCTATGACGTCCGTGCAACAGCAACTTCTTTCGACTGGACTTAAAATCAACCTCAATAAAACTACAGCCTTATATCTCAACAGTACCACCTCTGAGTCATCGGACGTCGATGGACAGCAGTTCGAGCGCGTGGATAAGTTTTGCTACCCCGGGAGTATTGCCGGCACAAGTGGAGATGTTGAACAAAGAGTATCCAAAGCGAAGTCTGCATTTGGTATTCTCGCACCTCTATGGCAGAACAACAACATAAGCGTCGGTACCAATCTGAAAATATTCAATGCATGCGTTAAATCTGTGTTGCTGAATTGGTGCACTACTTGCAAGGTTACAGTGACAATCACAAAACGCCTTCAAATGTTCATCAACCGCTGTCTTCGACGCATACTACGAATCTTCTCGTCCCGGAAAATAAGCAACTTCGATCAGGTCGAGATTGCGTGTGAAGTGCGGAAAAGGAAATGGCAATGGATTGGTCACACACTTCGAAAAGGCGACAACAACGTGGCTAAACAAGCGTTGAAGTGGAACCTGTTCCAACAAGCAGGACATTCAGTTGGACGACCTCGTACAATCTGGCGAAGATCAACCAAATCCGAAACGGCAACTCTTGGCTTATCATGGAGTGAACTGAGGGTTATAGCGCAAAACCATACTCGCTGGCGATCTGGAATTGTTGATACCATATGCTCCACAAGGAGTTAAATAAAAAGATATATAAGATGTACATATATATGTATATACGCAGGGGTAGGAGCGGATTTATCCTTTGTATTAGCCATTTGGCATCAGCAGAAGGGGCTACTGAGCTGGACTTTTTAGATTTAGCAAATCACCAAAGCAATTAGGATTTCACTTAATGTTCTCTTCAATCCTAAGAAAGCAGTTACTGTAGAGAAACTTATTTATATATAATATTATTTTTAAATATAAATTCATTGCCGTAAACAGTTCTCATCCGAGGCTTTGTATTGTTTTTCAAGTGCATGTCAATCAGGCACTTTCCCCACTTGCGTGGCCTTCACCGACACACGGAGCCACCGCATGCGCCACGGCTCTGCAAGTGTTCGTTGTGGTACCAGCTGGTGGTGGCAGAGGAAGAGGAAGGCCTCCTCTGCGTTGGAAAGATCAGGTGGAGAAGGAGTTGGCTTCACTTGGTGTATCCAATTGGCGCCGATTAGCACGAAAAATAAATGACTGGCACGCTTTGTTAAGCTCGGCAAAAATCGCGTAAGCGGTTATCGCGCCAATTAAGAAGAAGAAGAATGAATAAATAAATAATTTTTGAAAAACACAAAATTCGCGATACTTTTTGAACCTCGCTTTGCATGCTAACCTACGTGTCTGTTGAAATGGCTTCGAAGACCAAACTCGACCAGACTTGGCAGTGTAATATTCAGTATCCAAACGAAAGGCAACTTCGTCTTCGCTAATATCAATATCCGAAAGAGTATCTTCTGCTTGTTGTTCAAGTTCCTCAGTCTCGTGTTCCGTTTCGCTGGTTGCACTCACACAAATTACAGTTTTCACTGTTACAATCTGCTTCTGTATCACAAGGATCTCACTGTCACTTCTGTCATCCAAATAGTCTTCTAACTATTGCTGGGATAAATTTTTTGTTCGGTTTCCATTTTTGGCCCTAAAAACGAAATCTGTAACATAAAGTACGTAGTGGGGTAACTTGGGTCCCCCAAACGGAGAACTTACCTTAGGTTAGGTTGGTAAGGTTGCCCAGGGAGTGAGCACACTTGGACGAAGAAAGATTCGTCCTTTGTGATATCATTGTGAAGGAAAGACCGATGGGATGCAGAGAGAGGGCGAGGAGAGGTGGTGATGGGATGGTTAGGAGCGTGCGGATTACGAACGATGACTATGTTTGCGTCAACCGCTTTGTGCTGCTAATGAAATTCATCAGATTTTTAATGTCAGCGCCAGCTATATCAGCAGGCGTGGCAAAAAAGTAAGAGCCAAGATGCCTGGATATTAGCCCCGCCAGAGCAGGGCAGCTAAGGAGAAGGTGCTGAGATGATTCCACCTCATCCTCCATACATCCAGCGCAAAAAGGACTCGAAGTAATTGAAAGTCTCATAGCATGCATTCCTCGCGCATTGTGTCCTGTGAGAGAACCCACGAGATTCGAGAACTAATATTTTGTCAGCCTCAGAAGCTCGCCCGAGCGCCTCCGGTCCACACGTGGCCAAAAGAATTTCGCGACCTTACACGTTTGTGTATTTGCCCAGCGCTTGCTGAGTTGGCGCAATGCCCCTTTTTCCAGGAGCAGACTGCAGGTAGTCAGGGGGATCCCAATTCACTCCCTTCGCGGGTAAATCGCCTCACGAGTCCCTTGAGGGGCCAGCTCATCCGCCTCACAGTTTCCCACAATATCGCAATGGCCGGGAATCCAGATGAGGCTGATGTCAAAGAATTCGGACGCAGTCGAAAGTGAGGTCAAGCATTCCTTGACCAATTCCGAATGCACCGTCATAGACCCGAGGGCCCTTATTGCCGCTTGGCTGTCGGAGTAAATATTTACTTTCTTGACTGTTAGTACGCATTTGAGCAGCCAATCAGCTGCCTCCTTGATTGCGGCCACCTCTGCCTGGAACACACTGCAGTGGTCCAGTAACCTGAATTTGAGTCTGATGGGGAGCCCCTCGCAAAAGACTCCTCCGCCAACCGTTCCTTCCAATTTCGATCCATCCGTGAACAAGTTCGCCAGGCCCTGTCCCCAAGTGTAGCCCTCCGTTCACTCTTCCCTTGACGGGAAGTGAGTGGAGAATGTTCCGGTTGGACTAAAAGAACTTTCCTTATAATTATAAATGAATTAATAATAGAATGCCACTAATAAGTTTTTATACATGATTTAGAATAAAACTCGACTTCCTAAAGGTAAAAAGAGAGAAAGAAATTATTTACGAAGTTATTAAAGAAAAACTAATCTTGGGGGACCTGAAATCCCCCACTACGTACCTACTCTAAGGGTTAACTGTATTTATGTGCGATCTCTTTCAAATCATTATTTTGATTTCCTACAGGGTAGCTCACATTTAAATCATATGGCATCAAAAGCAAGCAGACGTATTGATATACGAGCACTTATGTGCATGTATGTATGTATGTATTTTCCACCACGTGTGTATGTATGCATTTTCATACTCTTCAACAGTGGAAAGCAAATCTATAGGTGGCTTACTGGTTTCAGCGGCGCAAGGGTGTTGTGGGAAATATTGTATTTGTTGTGCTTGAACCTCGTAGTGGTTTCAGTGGCTGCTGCTGTTGACTGACTGTCGGTCTTGAATGGCACTGTGCGGGTACGAGTAGAGCGATTTCACACAAACATGCAAACATGCAAACACACTCTTTTACATACGACGATAAAAGGATATGAATTTATGGAGATTGTGATAAATGTTGCCACCTGAGGGATTTGCCGGCGTTTAAAAGATTTTTCCGACTCGCGCTGTAGCGCAGGTAGTAAATGTAGTACTCGCATGTAGTTCTTGTTGTTGTTTTGTTTTCGTGTACCGCTTTGTTTTATGGTTTGCGGAATTTTTTGTATTGGCATCATTTCTGAATTCATTGTTGTCGCTGTGCGTTTGTTTATTTGTTTGGTTTTTTCTGATATTGTCATTCATTTCGTATTTTCATTTGATTCGCTTTTCTTTGTGTGTGTGTGTGAATATTTTTCCACTGATTTCCTTGACTGGAAACCCTGATTTGGCATTTCTGCAGGGGTATTGGAAATTATTGGTAAATTGTTTTTGATTGCTGTGCCATTACGCGTTATTAGCGGCAGTTTTATGTAAATATTGCACAACTTTTCGCTTCTACTCGTGAAAAGAGGCAACTTGCAGTGGGGCAAGAACACAACATTTTTTAGGCTAATAAACCCAACTTTAAAATAGAATTAAAAACTCATTTTCTTAAACGTTTACTGGAATTAGCCAAGTCTTTGTTCAGTCGTTCGTCGTTTCCTGGCCTAATGAGAACATTTGTCGGCTATCAAAAGCCATACAACTGCATTGAGAAAACAGTGCGTCATCCAATTCAAATCTTCCCAAGCCTATGCAGCTCTTACTGGTTATGAGTGGGCTTGCCCGAGCTCAACTATTTCTTAAGCATACCTACGCTAAGAGAAGATAAGATTGTTTATGGTTAGGTTAGGTTCTAGGCGCTGTTCTCTATGCGATATTTGCGACTTTTAGAACATTTTCGCGGGAACTTATCCTAATCTCCGTGTGGGGAACTTGTTATGATCTCCCTAAAAGTAATGTGAACTTTTCAAAAATTTTAGATCGTCTATGCTAAGTGAGTGCCGTCAATCGACCAACACAAACTTTCTTCCCTTCCTCTAATACAGGGTCCGGCACTCGAAGTGTAACCAATTAAAAAAGCCATCAATTTAGTTTGAAAAATTACTTTTATTCAATTGAAAGTAAAAAATGTGTGAAAATACTACAAAATTAAAAATCAATTTTACTTTTGCTCGATATGACCAACTTTTGCCTTGACTATGGCCTTGAGACAGTCCAGAAACGAATCGCAAGCTGCCCGAATGTGACTTGCAGGTATTTTGGCCCACTCGCGCGCAATGGCTTTTTTCAGCGCCTCGAGACAGGTGAATCTTTTTGTTGGGAGCTCCAAAATGGCCAAAAGAGAATAATCCATCGGATTAACGTCTGGTGAATTTGGGAGCCCTTTTGGGGACGTTATGAAGTTCGAAACGTTGTTTTTAGCCATTCATCGTTCACTCAAGATTTGTGAGACGGTGCCGAGTCCTGTTGAAACGTACATGCCCTGCCACCGAAATGTTTGTCACCCACGGCTTCAAAGCAACCTCCAGAATATTTTCCCGATAATATTTCGCATTTACCTTGACGCCAGGCTCGATGCAAATGATTGGAGAGCGTCCATCTGCGATTACAGATTATGATTGGCACTACGTCGGGGATTTCGCTCAAGCCGCTTCTTCACGTTTTGAACCATTTCACGTAACGTTGCAGTCTTTTGATGACCACCTCCATGACGTTTCGCGATGCTACCAGTAACGAGTAGCGAGTAAAGGTGCGATAAACAAAACCTTTATTTCCTCTAGGGTGCTCGAGCTCAATAAGAATCGCTGGTTGTGATTTTCCAGCCAAGTATAATGCAATCAAACGATTACGTTTGAAATCCATTACTGATTATCTTTTTTCGCGTTTATATATATATATATATATATATATAATTGGCGCGCACACCCCTTTTGGGTGTTTGGCCGAGCTCCTCCTCCTGTTTGTGGTGCGCTTGCCTTGATGTTGTTCCACAAATGGAGGGACCTACAGTTTCAAGCTGACTCCGAACAGCAGATATTTTCATGAGGAGCTTTCTCATAGCAGAAATACACTCGGAAATTTGCCATTGCCTGCCGAGAAGCGGCCGCTATTAAATAACATCTTCTATTGATTGGTGCTCCGTGCCCGACGTTTCGAACCTGTGCACTTCCGAGTGGTGGGTTCCGCAACAACTCATTCGGCTATGGTGGTCTCAGATTTTTTTTCATATCCTTACTCACTTCTCTCGGGAGCATAGGGTCTCGACAAGACTCTTCCATCGTACACGGTTCTGTTGTTGTGGTTTTTGCGCCGTTCCATGTGGTGTCGGCATCTGCTAGCTCGCGCAACATCAGCCTTCTCCATGTAATATTTGGTAGACCGCGACCTCTAGTCCCTTGCGGGTTCCAGTCCAATACCATTCTCGTGGTACTATCTGGTGATTTTTTAAGCGTCTGACCTATGGATTTGGCATAGGGTGAGCTCCCCACTCCACAACCGTCATTGCTGATGGTCTTCGTCCAGAATATTCTACAAATGATGCGGAGACATTAGTTGACGAAAGATTGTAGCCTATGTGTAATGGTGTTGGAGGCCAGCCATCTTTCCCTTCGGGTTAACAATACTGATTTCACACATGAGTTGAATATTTGCTGTTTAGAGCGCCTGGAGATTTGCGAACTCGCCCATACTGTGTGATTTCGTCTGAACGCCGCCCTTACTTTGTTTAGTCTTCAGTTAACATCATCTTCATCTGCTCCGCCGTCTGTGGTGATAATGCAGCCGAAGTAGCAGAAGCTTTCGACAAATTCCACCTGGCTCCCGTCAACCATTATATGCCTTGTTTTATGATTGACTCTTATAGCCTCCGTCTGGGCGTTGTTGATCTCCAGTCCGACAGTGACTAGTATGTGCGCCTTCGCTTCGGCGAAATCAAGGACTTCAAGATTTTTTGATGAAATTCCAAGTGCTGCCTGTTTTATGTAGGGGTAAGTGGTTCATAACGTCGTCTAGGACCATGGCGAAGACAAGAGGCGACAGGGGATAACCTTGCCTTACGCCTGCGTTGATGGTGAATGGGGCCCTGATGTTGCCGCAGCCAGCGGGAAAAGCGGGGACCGCCACTCAACTGATTGTTCTACTATGATGCGAAGAGAGTTGGCGTGGTCAACACAGATTCGGCGAGGGCGAAATCCAGCTTGTTCGTCCCATTCAAAGGGGACAACTTTTTTCTAAACAAATGTATGTCTTTACTACTCAACCTTCTTATTTGTCTATAAAGACATTCTTCTTCCCATTGCTCAGCATCAGAACTATTCGATTTTCTTTTTTTCTTCAAATGTTTTCTGATTCTTATATGGACTTTTCCAACTTGGGATTGTACGATCTTATATGCTCGGCCGGGTACAACCAGAAGAAAGACACATATGCCCAGCCCAGCCCAGGTTTATTGAGGGAACTGAGCTTGGATGAAGTATTGATTCAAAAGATTTTTAAGACAAAATACTAACTTTCCTCTGTCCTTTTCTATGCTATTCTCTTATAGAGCTGGGTGTTCAACTTTCTACTTGATACAAGGGACGATTTTTTTGGTGTAATGATGTAGTAAAAAACCTCATTCCTTCGTCGGTATTTAGATATTTTTTGAAAATTTTGTTTATATAATTTTGAATTGACTAGTGTTTAGTTTTAGTATTTGTTTCCTTTTTTGTTGTTTTTCTGATTTGAGTGGCAGTGCACTATGGGCTGGCATCAAGAAAGGTGGCCAAAAGTCGGTTTTGGAACTGGGACCAATGGAGTATATTTTTGATATCTATACACTTTAGAGCAGCTATGAGCAAAATTTCAGAGAATTTCGTTTAGTAGTTTTGCCATTAAAGGGCGATAACCATTCATA
>JAYXIM010034312.1:0-22631 GCA_037575425.1 Anastrepha fraterculus | reverse complement strand
AATATTTATTTCAATCTGATAGCGTTGATGACGAATTGCTAATATCTTTTATAAGTAGATGCAGGCTAAGTAAGGTTAGCTAGGTTGCTTAATACTCGGTGGCCCAGAGGCTAACTGTGATACCTGGATTTAATTTTCATCCCCTAATTAAGTTGCTTAAGCCATTTAGATCTTTTTAAGAAGAAAATCGCGTAAGCGGTTATCGCACCAATCAGAAAGAAGAAGAACTAGTCGCCCCAGTGGGTCATTTTGCAAATTTCCCAGGTCTTCAAAGAAATAATCGGCAAGGTATTCGGCACGGCTTCATTGAAGTGCAGGACATCACAGAGGTGGTGTTGTACCAACTCAATTTTTCTTCATCTACACAACTCCTACAGAAGTCGTTGTGCACCTATTCTACTAGCTCCAATTGAACAGTAATCCGTTATAACACCTGTGAGGACGTTGAAAGTTGATCTACTGAATCCCAGCAGACATTTTATACTTTTAAGATTCAGTTTTGACCAGAGCGCTTTATAGACCCTGCAGTTAGTATAGTCAGATACCACCTTCTATTGGTTTCCGCGATTACGCTCAAGTCAATCGTAGTGTACAGCAAGAATGATAGAAAGAAGATTACGCCCATCAAGAGAGCGTGACTTCACGTTTCTCCGAGTTGTGCAGTGTTGCCAACCATTTGCTCTTCACAATAAATTTTTTATACCCAAAATGCGAAAATTTTGAAGTCTCTGCTGTTTTTCAGTATGCGACGGATGCTGCTGTCAGATATTTTCAGTTCTTTCGCCATTTGTTTGGTACTTCGTAGGGGATTTCGCTCAAGTCGCTTCTTCTATTTTTGAACCATTTCACGCGACGTTGCAGCCTTTTGATGACCCCCTCCATGACGTTTCGCGAATGCTATCATTGTAACGAGTAATTGAGCGATAAACAAAAACTTTATTTACTTTAAGGTGCTCGAGCTCACGAATAATCGCTGGCTGTGGTTTTCCAGCCAAATATAATGCAATCAAACTATTATGTTTCAAATCCATTATTGAATGAAAGTAAATTTTATATCTGTACTTATTAAAAAGAAACGAATTTCTTTACATATTCTTATTGAAAAGATGAGATTGAAGGCCCCCTCTGCCTAAAATCGTAGAGTACTCACCACCAAGTGCGTCCTCCGCCACATCACTTACGTATTGAACCACGCATTTGTACAGTCAAAAGCTCGTAATGAAACTTAAAAAAAGTTGTGAATTCGATTTTGGATTTTTTTTTTAAACGACTTAAACCGAATCGTCCAAATTAAAGGACGATTGCTAGGATTTACTACAGCAAAGGAGTTCAGCTCATTTTAAATATCGCTTTTTTTTGAGTCCTTTCGTAATATAGCACATAACAGGGCTGCACAATTTTTTCAATTTTTTATACATACATATGCATGTATACTCTTGTAAGTACTCAATCTCACTTTCTGTTATTTCATTTTCAGCTCACAATAATTTTCGGTGTCATTTTTATCACCGGAATGCTGGGGAATATTTTGGTGTGCGTTGTTATTATACGCCATCGCACTATGCACACAGCCACAAACTATTATCTATTCAGTCTGGCAGTGTCGGATTTAATTTATCTACTCTTTGGTAAGTGAAGCTTTAAATTTTTTCATATATCAATTAATTATGCAAGAGTGAAGCGGAAAAATATAAAATAAACTGAAATTGTACTTTGACTTTAGCGCAATTTATTTTAAATATATCAAAGTGATTTTAAGGTGAATGATGATTTAATGAATGCAAACAACTTGCGCAGAAATATTTAGCCAAATAACTTTAAGACTGAATATGCATTTCTTCTGTGTAGGTGTAAGCAATAGTCATTATTTATATAAACTATCCCTTTATTGGAAAAAATCGTTCACCATATATGTGAAACAAATTCTTCATAGAAATCGATTAATGTATCCCACAACTTCCTTAGCTCTAGAGCTCTTACAGAGATCGTGATGTAGGTCTTTGCACTTTGGAGACACATGTACTAGGTTGTTCAATAAGTTTTGCAGCTCGGTAAATTTTATGGTTTGAAATACACTTAATTGTATAATATAGTCTCCCTGAACAAAACAAAACGAAGTACCTCCTGTCTTCAAACAAACAGTCGGCGCACTCGCGTATCGGCACCCACGTCACTCTAGACAGTTATAATTTCGAGGTTGTAAAAGACTTCGTTTATTTAAGAACCAGCATTAACACCGATAACAATGTCAGCCTTGAAATTCAACGTAGAATCTCTCTTGCCAACAAGTGCTACTTTGGACTAAGTAGGCAACTGAGCAGTAAAGTCCTCTCTCGACGAACAAAACTAATACTCTACAAGACTCTCGTCATGCCCGTCCTAACCTATGGCGCAGAAGCGTGGATGATGACAACATCAGATGAAGCGACGCTTGGAGTGTTCGAGAGAAAGATTCTGCGTAAGATTTTTCGACCTTTGCACGTTGGCAACGGCGAATATCGCAGACGATGGAACGATGAGCTGTATGAGCTTTACGACCACATAGACATAGCGCAGCGAATAAAGATCCAGCGGCTACGTTGGCTGGGTCATGTCGTCCGAATGGATACAAACGCTCCGGCTTTGAAAGTATTCGATGCGGTACCAGCTGGTGGTAGCAGAGGAAGAGGAAGGCTTCCTCTGCGTTGGAAAGATCAGGTGGAGAAGGATTTGGCTTCACTTGGTGTGTCCAATTGGCGCCGGTTAGCACGAGAAAGAAACGACTGGCGCGCTTTGTTAAGCTCGGCCAAAATCCCGTAAGCGGTTATCGCGCCAATTAAGAAGAAGAAGAAGTCTCCCTGAACATCAATACACACACACCTAAGTGAAGTGAGAATCTGGAAGGGTTGCAAAATACTCGTAGGATTGCACATCTGTTATCACCTCATCATTTAATGAAAAACACTTTACTCGCGTGTTCGGAAAGTTTTTGTGCGTGTTGCTTTGTGTTCTTTGAATTTCACTGATCCAATTACAATTCCATCCTATAAAAGTCAGTGCTTGCTAATTAATCTAAAAACGCTAGATATTAGAAGGAGTATTCTCTCCACCCATTTAGCTTTTCGATTTGATAAGTGTGGCAATTAACTCCTCATCGCTTCTCGAGAAAATTAATTTCAATATTCCTCAGCGAAATTTATGGAGTCAGGAGTTTTTCTGATTAGGAGTGTTTAGAACTAATTCTGCTTCCAATGCCCCCATTTGTAAAACTATGAGATAATCTATTTCGCTTTCAAATCATATTGGCCTAGATTTTTTTTCAACAAAGAACTACTTCAAATTGTTATAAATGCATTGTTGAACTAAATTCTTAGTACATATTATCTAATAATCTCCCTCTGTAAATTAGAAGAAATGTTACCTTTTCTTTCATTCATTACAATGAAACTAGTAAATTATAATTTTAATTTATTTTTTATTAAATTATTTTGCAGTCTGTAAGAAATACTGTATTTTTAAGATTTATTTATTGAATTAATAAATAAATCATAGCAATCGGTGGAAATTTCAAGGGATCGACGTTTGTGGCCCGTTTTAGTGAAGAGAACTCAATTGAAAGTAAAACCAAAACGAAAGTGGTGCTGAAAATTGGGTTACCTAATTACGTACACATTTATGTAAACTGTTTATGCAAATATTGAAACAAATAAACAACAACAGCACAACATGCTAATGAAACAATAAATAATAAAATTAGCATAGCATAACAGGAATTGTAACTTTAGGCAGTAGACAGTGGAGGCTGCTCAAGACAGTAGAGATTGTGGCAACACCCATTCATTCACCAACATTCTACTAATCAACACACACGTCATTTACAACAAAAATACACCAAGTTTAGCAGAAGAAATATAATCCCACATGGTAACGAGTGTACGACTAAAGGTGCGGGTGGGAGCAATCAGACACCTACACTCATATATTTGCGCCTTCTTCCTGCTAAATGTGAACTGACGTACTCGTACACTCAATTACATTCACGTGTGCACATACAATACATTCACACATGTAATACAAATAACGGCTTACAAAGGTGGCACATTATTTGTAGAGTACACCGCTGCGACTTGTACTTGTTGTTGTTTCGGTATTTATGCTAATTGTTGCTATTTTTGAATAATCCGAATTTCACTGAATTTAGAATGGTAAATTTGCTCTGACAGCAATTTGCACCTTTGCATTATGTAAATTGAAAGTTATATTAATTTAAATGTAAATTGAAAATAATAAACAAAAATAAAGAACTCATATTGAATTTTAATAACACATGCATATGAAACCAGATGCCATTGGGGACCTTCAGATCCATTTTTTTATATAGAGGCTTACACCTAAAAATGTTCTAATATTATTATCGGGAAGTTTGTAACACATGGGTTGAAAATTCCCGAGCCTAACACATCGATGCCACTAATTTTATTGCATTTACCTCTTCTCAGTTAGTACTAACCTTAAACAGACAGCTCTTAAAATCTCATGGTATTCTATTCATTAGTACGTGAGTTATTGTGCTGAGAGTGGTGCTACTCTTATTATTTTCAAAACAATGAATCAAAAAGATATTCGTGCTTTAATTTTACACTGCTTCTTGGTGGGGAAAAGTATCGTTCAAACGAAGTAATGGCTTGAAAAGTGTTGTGTGTTATGGGGACTCCACCCCACCAGAAACAACAATGAAACCATGGTTTGCTGACTTCAAAAGTGATCGTAGAGACACTGATGCAAAACGCAGTGGACGTCCAAATGAGGCGGTAACGCCAGAAAACATAAAAAATCCTCAAAATCATGTGAACGATCGGAAAGTGAAAAGCGTGAGTTAGCTGACATCGTAAAGATATCTAAAGAATGAGTTGGTCGAAGTGGGTGTCGCGCTCGCTCACTGTTAATCAAAAACGAGAAGGGGTTGAAGATTCAAAACAATGACAAATATACATGAATTGAACTTTGAATTGCACCCACATCCAACCTATTTGCCAGATTTGGCTCCCAGTGACTACTGGCTGTTCGCAGATTTAAAAAAAATGCTCGCCGCTAAGAAATTTCGCTCGAATGAAGAGGTTATCGCTGAAACTGAGGCATATTTCGAGACAAAAGATAAATCGTTCTACAAAAGTGGTATTGAAATGGAATGGAATGCTTGCGTTATTCTTCATGGCTTTTACATTGACGAATAAAGCTAATTTGGGACAAAAAAACGTGTTTTCTTTGTTAGGTTCGTGACTTTTTAGCCCATGTGTTTCTGTGCTTAATTTTCATAAACCTGAAAGTTTTTATGTATTCTGCAACTCAAAATGAACTTCTATGCAGAACTATAAATTATTACTTATAACTGTATAACTTTTCCTGGCAACTTCGAGAACATTTGAGCAGGTCTATAACAAAGATTAATAATTCAAAATTAAAATTTTTGTGAACTTTCGTCTAATTTTAATTCCGAAAACACCCAACTTTCTATTTTTTACGATCATTTTTTAGACGATTTTGAAATAACACGGCTCACTAATAAATTTTTTTACACGAAAGTTTTGTTCTTGAACGAATCTCAACAAAAAACAAAAAAAAAGCCGTATTATGTAAAAAGTTTTGGTGTAGGATTAAGGAGTTATATGCAGTTAGAAGGCCGAAAACAAGCGAATTTTCCAGATTTTTTTTCTGAGAAAACTTTTAAATTTATTGATCTAAAAAATTGTACATATATTATGTTATCTTTTAACTGTGTTTTAAGACTGACTATTAGTAAAAATATTTATTTGGAAAAGAGCTATAGCTGAGCTCCGGGAGCTCATCTAAAAAAAAAGATATTTTGCGGTGACCACTATATCTCTGAGCTGGATCCTCTGAAAAAACCAAACAAATTTCGTTAAAGTATTGTAATGCGGCCGCCGCAGCCGAATGGGTTGGTGCGTGACTACCATTCGGAATTCACAGAGAGAACGTTGGTTCGAATCTCGGTGAAACACCAAAATGAAGAAAAACATTTTTCTAATAGCGGTCGCCCCTCGGCAGCCAATGGCAAACCTCCGAGTGTATTTCTGCCATGAAAAAGCTCCTCATAAAAGTATCTGCCGTTCGGAGTCGGCTTGAAACTGTAGGTCCCTCCATTTGTGGAACAACATCAAGACGCACACCACTAATAGGAGGAGGAGCTCGACCAAACACCCAAAAAGGATGCACGCGCCAATTAATATATATAAAGTTAAATCTGGTAATTAATCCAACGCATAAGCCAAATAAATTCTTTTGACAAAATGGCTGTTTCTCAAAAAAAAAGATCGATTTTTGCCCAAAATTTCGGCCTTAAATCGTTTATAAAACAAAGTAATAATTATCGGTGAGAAAAAATCTTAAATCTTAAATGAAATCTTAATTTAAAAAAAAATATATTTAAGAAGCTCGTGTTAAAATTTGAGACTAATCGCTTTGAAAACCACTTTCGAGCATTTTGCAACACTTTTTTAAATTTGCGTGTAACTTCGAAAATATTCACCGGAACGATATTAAATTTGCTGTGTGTATTCTCAAATATATGTATGTACATTAAAGAAATAAAATTAAAAAAAATGATTTTTTGAAAATTCTAACTGTATATAACCCCTTAAGTAAAGATGTGTGCATACATACAACATAAGTTCCTTCAAAAGGGATGCAATAAGCACATTTTAGAACAAACAAAGTTCGACTGTGCATTAAAATTTCAACGTATTGTACAAGGGGGCCTAAAATTAAGCAACAATTGTGTTTTTGAATACCTTTTTTACTATATAAAAAAATATATGTTTTGCCGGATAGACATCTTTAGTCTGACCTTTCTTCTGTTTGCTTAGCATGACAGTCTTGGGTGGACCGCTACATTCTATTTTAACCTTAACGAGCTCTATTTCTTGTCTGTTTGTCACAAGTGTCAAAATTGATTAACGTACGACGCCATTTGTAAAAATTATAAATGGCGTCCAAAGAAAGCTATGGTAAATGTTAAAAAATCAGAAGATAGAATGAAGAATAGAATTAATAAATGGGAATCATACTTTAAAAAAATTATACAAAAATGACACCACAATGATACCGAGCGCGCCATTCCATGATTATGTATCTAGAGATGTAAATATAACTTCTAAGGAGGTTGAACTTGCAATAAAAATGCTCAAGAATAAAAAAGCTCCTGGTCTTGACGGTATTCCAAATAAAATGCTTAAATATGGGGGAGAGTATATTCATCACAAGATTGCACATATTTTTAACATTTCATTGAGAAATGGAAAAATACCACAAAAGAGGAAATCCAGCGTTATGAAACCAATTTTTAAAATTGGCAAGAAGGATGATCCACATAATTATCGGGATATAACCCTGCTAAGCTCAGTTAAAAAGCTTTTCAATACGATTTTGTTGTCGCAACTCCGTTCTTATTTACAAGAACAAGAGGAGCAGCAAGGCGTTTATCAAAACAGGTCTACAAAACAATTGTAAGGCCGATATTGACTTATGGAGCAGAAGCTCGTCCAGAAAACATGAAAACGAAACAATTGCTGCTTAATATTGAAATGGATGCCCTTAGGGCTATAGCTGAAAAAATTAGACTAGACCACATAAGAAACGAGGAGATACCAACACAGACAGGAGTGACCGACATTGTAAAATTCGTAAGAGCCAGAAGACGAGCATGGAACGAACATGTGACACAAGCCCCTAGCAATCGGTTTGAAAAAAAAAATAGCTAGAGATGGGATACCAGCAGGAAGAAGACGACCAGGAAGACCACCAAAACGATGGCCAAGAAATTGAATATCTACCTCAACCGAAAATCAATCACAACAATGATTTGAGATTTATGCATTAAATTGTACAGGAATGTACAACAATTTATGTATACTTTTTCTACAGGGACCGGCACTCGAAGTGTAAACAATTAAAAAGGCCATCAACTTATTTTGGAAAATCACTTTTATTCAATTCAATTTGAATAGAAAAATGTGTGAAAATAATACAAAATTAAGAATAAATTTACTTTTGCTCGATATGACCATCTTTTGCCTTGACTATGGCTTGAGACGGTCCAGAAACGAGTCGATGATAACGATTGGAGAGCGCCCGTCTGTGGTTACAGCGCCCCTACCATTATCTGTGGCGGGTGCTACCTCCAATCGATTACTCAAATTCTCTAATGAACAGTCGGTCAAATAAACCCTATCGGTTTGAGAGTTCAGGAATTGCTCAGTTTGAAAAATTTTCTCCTCAGAAAACACAATGTTCGAAAATTTGCCGCTTTCGGCCAAGCGAAGCAACTCCTTCGCTCTCTCAAGCCCGACTTGTTGCTGCTTTGGTCTGAGATCATGCGCCTTTTGGATCTTGTAAGGCTTGACTTTGAGATCATTTTTTAGTATGCGGCGGATGATCATTTAGCCAAATAACAGACAGCTGATTGCCAAGCATGAGCTGCGCGAGCGGTCTGAGGTTGGTTACACTTCGAGTGCCGGACCATGAAAATTTTAATTTTTAAAATTTATTGACGTATCAATGTACGAGTACATGCGACGTAAACTTTGTATGTAGTTATTCTAATTTTTGTGTAAAGAAAAACATGCAAAGCCTATAATAAAAGATTAAGGAGAAGAAGATAAATATTCCGGTGTGTGATTAATTTTGCGCCCCTTCTTGATTCACACTATAGACATTCTGCTACCTCACGAATATTTTTCGTTAGAGCTGTGCCGTTGTGAACTCTTTAAAATTCTAAGCTAATCTTTAGCGCTTCAAATTGTTTTTCTATCTTCTCACACTAAGCTTCTACAATTCTACATTTTTTATTCACTTTTCTTTCTTTATATACATATTTCTTCTTACCTGATCCCATTACTTAAGTCATTTAAATACAAAAATTGTGCGTTCAAAGACTATGCCTTGCTTGTGTCTAGAATATTATATAAAAAATAATTAAATAAACAAAATATTCTGGCACAAAAGCTTTCATCAGCTCTTGTTGACTATCATCTCATCTCAATTTCCAGTTTTCTCTCTCATAATGATTTCAAGGCAGCAGATAACTTTTCGCTATTTGTGAAAAATAGCCGTGAGCCAACCATAAAAGAACAGCTGTTGCAAAGAGAAGGATGAAATATACTTTTCTGGCCGTGACGTAACACTTTTGACATCTTGTTTTTTCGCCGTCTAATGAAGTAAAATGTAAAGAAGGAAAGTAAATTCTTAGTTCTGGCATTGACAATTTAGAAATTGATAAACAGGGGATATGAACGGAACTGTAATATGTAAAATCTGTATTTGTAGAAATAAAGAGATAATAAAATATATGCACGTAGCTGTAGTAAAAGAAGAACAGAAAGCAAGGGAAAACAAACTACGCTTTGAGCACAAAAGAGCGCCCACAACATACAGAGATTTTACTTCTTCGTTCTCCATTCGCCGGAAACTTCCTTTTAATTCTTATTCATTCTGCTTGAAACTTTAGCATTCAAAATACCAAATTGCAAAACAAAATACATGTAATATTGTTGTTGCTCTAGTAACAACATTGTATGAATTCCACTTTATAAGATTGGTAGATGAGAAACTCTAGTGCCCTAGCTAAAGGGCTGACTTGGACCAACCTCGAACGCACAAACAACGAGCCCAAGGCCCTAATTGCCGATTGGCTATCGGAGTGAATATTTACTTCCTTAGCGGTAATTACCGAATTAAGCAACCAGTCCACCGCTTCCTTAATTGCGGATACCTCCGCTTGGAAAACACTAAGTGTGATTGAGATATATAATATTAAGATGTGAAATCGTTCCAACTGCTGAATCAACTCTTTTTTTAATAAATAGAGTGATCAATCGTTGACGACGGAATTGTCGTTCCGTTACCCGACCATGACGAGGTGAGAATAGCAATATCACGGTTAAAGAACAACAAAGCCGCGGGCGCCGACGGACTGCCGGCTGAGCTATTCAAACATGGCGGCGAGGAGCTGGTAAGGTGCATGCATCAGCTCCTATGCAGAATATGGTCGGATGAAAGCATGCCTGCCGATTGGAATTTAAGTGTGCTCTGCCCAATCCACAAGAAGGGCGATCCTGCAATTTGTGCCAATTACCGCGGGATTAGTCTTCTAAATATCGCCTATAAGGTTCTAGCGAGCGTATTGTGTGAAAGGCTGAAGCCCACCGTCAACCACCTGATTGGACCTTATCAGTGTGGCTTCAGACCTGGAAAGTCTACCATCGACCAAATATTCACAATACGCCAAATCTTGGAAAAGACCCATGAAAGGAGAATCGACACACACCATCTTTTCGTCGACTTCAAAGCTGCATTCGACAGTACGGAAAGGAGTTACCTGTATGCCGCTATGTCTGAATTTGGTGTCCCCGCAAAACTAATACGGCTATGTAAGATGACGTTGCTCAACACCAGCAGCGCCGTCAGAATTGAGAAGGACCTCTCCGAGCCGTTTGATACCAAACGAGGTTTCAGACAGGGTGACTCACTGTCGTGTGACTTCTTTAACCTGATGTTGGAGAGCATCGTACGAGCCGCAGAACTTAATCGCTCAGGCACAATTTTTTATAAGAGCGTACAATTGCTGGCGTATGCCGATGATATTGACATCATCGGCCTTAACAACCGCGCTGTTAGTTCTGCCTTCTCCAAACTGGATAAAGAGGCAAAGCGAATGGGTTTGGTGGTGAACGAGGACGAAACGAAGTACCTCCTGTCTTCAAACAAACAGTCGGCGCACTCGCGTATCGGCACCCACGTCACTGTTGACAGTTATAATTTTGAGGTTGTAAAAGACTTCGTGTATTTAGGAACCAGCATTAACACCGATAATAATGTCAGCCTTGAAATCCAACGTAGAATCTCTCTTGCCAACAAGTGCTACTTTGGACTAAGTAGGCAATTGAGCAGTAAAGTCCTCTCTCGACGAACAAAACTAACACTCTACAAGACTCTCATCATGCCCGTCCTAACGTATGGCGCAGAAGCTTGGACGATGACAACATCCGATGAAGCGACGCTTGGAGTGTTCGAGAGAAAGATTCTGCGTAAGATTTTTGGACCTTTGCACGTTGGCAACGGCGAATATCGTAGACAATGGAACGATGAGCTGTATGAGCTTTACGACGACATAGACATAGCGCAGCGAATAAAGATCCAGCGGCTTCGTTGGCTGGGTCATGTCGTCCGAATGGATACAAACGCTCCGGCTTTGAAAGTATTCGATGCGGTACCAGCTGGTGGTAGCAGAGGAAGAGGAAGACCTCCTCTGCGTTGGAAAGATCAGGTGGAGAAGGACTTGGCTTCACTTGGTGTGTCCAATTGGCGCCGGTTAGCACGAGAAAGAAACGACTGGCGCGCTTTGTTAATCTCGGCCAAAATCGCGTAAGCGGTTATCGCGCCAATTAAGAAGAATATCAATTTAGAGGTACCGGATTTCAAATTGAAATAAAACAATGAGAATTCAAATTAATCTTTATTATTTTTTTTTGTAGAACCATTCATGACATTTATGTTTTGAAGATACTTCCTTTCCAATCTTGGCCGCAACTGCACCGTAATTCGGCCATCCGTAATCACCAACTTTGAAGGACTCGCTGGGGGACTGCGGTCCCTATCTCGTGAATAACTTTAGTAATGTTGGCTTCCAATGCCTCATACGAAGCTGATTTATCCACAAAGCATTTACACCTTACAGGGCCCCACAAATAAAAGTCCAAAGGTGTGATACGATCACACGATCCTGGCGGGCAATCCACTTGACCGATACGAAAGATAAATTGCGCACCGAAACGACGACGCAGTAAATTCGGGCTTTATGACAAGTAGTGTCAAATATTGTGGAGGTCGTGGGCTTCAATTTTCGGTATCAAAAAGTCTTTTATCATAACGCGATAGCATCCGCCATTAACTGTTACATTGGCGCTAGCTTCGTCTTTGCAGAAACTCTTCCAGCTCATCGGCCGCACCAAACGGTTGTTTTTAATGGATGTGATGGCTGTTCTTGAATGGCTTCGGGTTGCTCTTCGGCCCAAATATGGCAAGTTTGCTTATTGACGTAGCCATTAAGCTAAAAATGGCCTCATCGCTGAACAAAATGCGCATCTTCGGAGAGTTTTTTAGGAGCCCACCGACTGAAATTATGACCATTTGGATGATTGGCCGGAATCAAATCTTAGACTAGCTATGCCTATTTTATACGCTTTATAAACAAGATCTTGGCGTACAATCGGCCAAGTAGTGCCAAAAGATAGGCGAAGTTGGTGAAATCGGTGCTGAATCGATTCTTCCGGGTCTTCGGTAAAACTCTCATTTACAGCCGCAATATTATCTTCACTTCGGGCTGTACGTGGTCTGACAGGTCGAGTATCATTCAGTAATGTGAAGTAATTCCCAATTTTCCGATGGTTTGGCGAATAGTGCGTTGGGTAAAAGGGTTATGTAATAGAATTGTACGATTTGTAAACGTTGTTGGTTCGTAATGATGAAATGTCAATGAATACTTAAAAAAATTATGTATTTTGCTTGAATTATGTCTTTTTTATTTTTTAGTCACGCGTGATCTGACCAAAAAACCCTATTGGAAAAATTTCTTCCAATCTGTTAATCAGTTACATAAAAAAAAAGATGTACTTCAGTGTGAAATTTCAACTACATATTAGAAAAGTGGCCGCCGTAGCCGAATGGGTTGGTGCGTGACTACCATTCGCAATTCACAGCGAGAATGTCGGTTCGAATCTCGGTGAAACACCAAAATTAAGAAAAACATTTTTCTAATAGCGGTAATTCCTCGGCAGGCAATGGCAAACCTCCGAGTGTATTTCTGCTCCTCATAAAAATATCTGCCGTTCGGAGTCGGCTTAAAACTGCAGGTCCCTCCATTTGTGGAACAACATCAAGACGCACACCACAAATAGGAGGAGGAGCTCGGCCAAACACCCAAAAAGGGTGTACGCGCCAATTATATGTATATATGTATATATGTATATTAGAAAAGTGCGGCTTGAATGCAGATTTCTTGAAAAAAATTTCTCCGCTTAAGCACACGCAACTTATTGCAGTAAAAGATAGGCTTAAAACTATAAAATCATGTATTTTATACATATGTATATTCCCCAACTGTTACTCTTATTGATAGACTTACATACATACATATTTTCTGTGCTGTTTTTATCCGAATTTAACCTGCCGTACTTATTTTGTCGTGAACTAAAGTAAAAATTATTTCAAGTTGTGAAACGTTTGACACTTTTTTTGTCTAGATGTGTGTACTCGAGTTTTCGTCTGCATACTTTCATGCATATCTGTGTATATATGTATGTGTGTACAAAAGGTTACCTAAGTGCTCACGTGCAGATGTGAGATTTATTCGCAACGTGGCGCAAAACGCAAACGAAAAACGCAATTTAAGAGATGTAAACAAATCATTAAATTCAGCGAAAAGCTAGCAAAGAAACATGCACAATACAAATAAATAAATATGTACATATGTATGTGTGATTTTACAAGCAGCAGCAATAACGGCTGCAACGGTTACACTTATAAAAGCAAATGGAAGCAAATGTGGCCGTAAGCCGGCGGATAAGAGAAATAAATGCAGACTAAGCGTCGGTTTTCAACGGCTGCATTCACATATTCACATTTACATACGTATGCTTATATATAAAGCATAGAAGTATTTATTTTTATACCCGCGCACTTGTGCCCAAGGGTGTTACATATAATTTTGTTCACACAACTGTTGGATGTAACAGCACAAAGGAATCGATATATGTATGTAGATACATATAATATATAGCCGTGCATACGAGTATATACCAAAATGCTAGGCAAATATTAAAAAAAGGCAGTGCTAGTCATGATTTGACAATTAACAAAGGGCGCTCGGGCGCTCCGAATATCGATAACAAAACTTTAAATGCGTTTTTCTCAAAACTATATTTTTTGAACTGCTGTAAGTGTGTGAACTCAGTGTAACTTAAAAACCGTTTGGAAGATTTCAATAAAATGTGTACTGCTTTTGAAAAACGAAAAAAACGCATGCCTGATAGAAGAATTTTTTTCAAAAATTTCGATTTTTTTAAACAATTTATTGACGGTTTTTTTCTCGAAAATCTGAAAAATATTTCCTGAGGTCACTATATAGTTAATTTTGAGAAAAAAGCTTCGATCAGGCACCAGATTATCTTTTAATAAAACTAATGTCTATTGTCCGATTGATTTTAGATGAATCTCCAAGGGACCTCTGGAGAAACGGGCTCCACACTCGCAGACGTCGGTGCATGATTTTTGCTAAGTTTCCATATCTCTTTAATGGCTGATTTTGGGGAATTTTCACCACTAATCTAGCGTTTACGCAATTCTTTTTCAATTCGGGCTCACAAGCCCTCAGTGGGATTGAAATCTGGGCTCTAAGAAGAATGGGGATTTTTCCATTGTAAAGCAACCATTTGGGTCGTTGTCGTGCATGAAGATGAACCTTAGGTTAGGTTAGACTTGGTTGATCCTCTAGATCGCACATAGCCCAGAAATTGATTCATAGTGATACCATGTGTTAGTATGGATAGTTTATTTTATATTTTTTGTTTATTACACAGTTTGGATACTTTAAGTAGGCTGCTAATTTTTCGAACTGCCACATTTTCTAATTTTGAAAATGATGTAGAACCTAAGCAGTTTATTCGTGTTTTGCCAGGTGCAGAGTAGGTGTTCCAGAGTTCCTCCCGCGTTGACATCGTTACATATTGTGCATGTATCGCTCTGCACTAGCTACAGTTTGGCCACATATTAAGGAGTAAGACGGTGTCCCGTCAGTATCCCCACTACAAGTTTACACTCTCTCCTGGCAAGAGTTAAAATATATTTTGTATACCTGACGTTGTGTTTATGCAGCATGATTTCCGCGACCCTGCATAAGTTTGCTCCTTCCCATCTTGATTTCGCTTCTTGAATCATTTGCTGCAGACTTCTTTGCAGAACTTTTTGCTACAAAGTCCATTGGGTGAAGGTCGACTATCTTGTTCAGTGCTGCTGTAGGAGTGGTGCCCATTGCACTCGCTATACATAGCTCTGAAACTCTTTGTACTTCCTCCAATTTGTTAGCGAATGTCTTATTGTTCAAACTTATCCACCATACTAGAACGCCATAGAGCATTATTGGTCTTACTACCGCCGTATAAATCCAAGGTGAACTTCGCTGGTAGCTGTAATTATTCGACAGTTTTCAATATTTTTATATAACTCAGTTTAGTCATAGTGCCTTTAATGAATTAAAACAAGCCCACTCCATTTGCCGACATTGCTCCCCAAATCATTACATACTCGCCATCATGTTTCGCAGTTCCAGACACATTACAGGGTCAGGCACTCGAAGTGTAACCAACCTCAGACCGCTCGTGCAGCTGATGCATGGATCTCAGCTGTCTCTTAGTTAGCTAAACGACAGTCCAGAGTATTCTGCATAAGCGCGCGGAAGCATTTTGCAGAGAGTAAACGCGAAAAAAGGAAACCGGTAAGGGATTTTGAATGTAACGGTGTGATTGCACTATATTTGGCTGGAAAGTCACAACCAGCGATTGTTCGTGAGCTCAAGCACCTCGTTACAATGATACTGGTAGCATTGCGGCCACGGAGGTGGCCATCAATAGACTGCAACGTCACGTGAAATGGTTCAAAAAGTGAAGAAGCGACTTGAGCGAAATCCCCAACAAAGTGCCAATCAAATGGCGAAAAAACTGAAAATATCTAACCGTAGCATCTGCCACATACTGAAAAATGATCTCAAAGTATTTTCTGACGACAGAATTTTTCAAATTTAGCAATTCGAAAACCCCCAAACCAGGAGGGCTTATTTGACCTACCGTTCATATGAGAATTTGAGTCATCGAGTGGCCACCAGGAGGCAGCACTCGTCACAGGTAATGGTTTGGGTCGCTGTACCCGTAGATGGGCGCACTCCAATCGTTTTCACCGATCCTGGCGTCAGGGTAAATGCGAAATAATATCGAGAAAGTATTTTGGAGGTTGCAAATGACATTCAGGCAGCTTGCGATTCGTTTCTAGACCATCTCAAGGTCATAGTCAAGGCAAAAGGTGGTCATATAGAGCAAAAGTAAATTTATTCCTAATTTTGTATAATTTTCACAACTTTTTTACTTGGAATTGAATAAAAGTAATTGTCTAAACTAAATTTATGGGTTTTTGAATTTGCTACACTTCTAGTGCTGGACCCTGTAGACGGACTGAGAGCTGTACCTTCCCTTCTCTAGAAAAAACTGCGACTATCTGACCCAAATATGTTGAGTTTCGATTCGTCGGTGCAAATTATGTTGCTCCAAAACTCATTCGGCTTAGTGACGTATCCGTTAGAATAATTCAACCTTTTACACGCATTTATCCTTGAAAGAAAGAGCTTGTTTTCTAGGAGTGTACACTCTGTGTTCTTAACTGTGCGGAAACATTCTGATAGTTTGTGGTTGCATGTCCACAATTGACGAATTTTTGTGTGATTTATCAGATTTAATTGCAGAAATTTCCGGATTCATGTTTATTAAACTTATATTCCTTCTCTTGGGTACATTTGAGTTTATTTTGTAAACTTTTCTAGAACTACTTTTTCTAAGAAAATAATGGTTTTCACTATATTTTTTCCATATATCAAATGCTATCAAATTCTCTTTTTTCAAAATTTTCTGCGATTTACGCACACTTTTCCCTTCGGAATCGTATTTCGCCATAAGTTCTTTTAAATCACTGGAAGTTTGCTTATTCATCTTCGCTCTTGAAAACTGACGTTGCAAAATGTGAGAAATAAAACTAAGTTCTACAGTTCCATTATATTAAAATAACGGAATACACATAGCTTACTTACATGTGCTAAAGGGTGTTCACTTTTTTGTGTGACTTTGAAAAATTATACTATTGCGATTATTACTTAAATAAACGGAGTTACGCTAATATTAAACGAACAAATCTGCATATTGAATACTTAAAAATTAAATTTAATTCAACACAAATGATTTCTTAGAAATCTGTAAATAATTTCCTTATTACATAAATTTGAAATTTTTGAATATCAATTCCGCAGTTTCTTTTTGGTTCACTGTACCTCATTTCGGCTACTGCAGAAGTTGCAAGAATGTGGAGGAGGAAAATTCTGTTAGACATCTTCTCTGTCACTGTCTCGCGTAGCATGCCACTAGGCTTAGATACTTCGGCTCAGCATTCTTGAATGATACTAATTTTTTTTCTTTTGGTAGGTGGGAAGGTAGGGTTGAAAATGGCTTCGCACTTACAGTAACCATAGTCTACTGCGTCGAGTGGTGTGGCCACTAAAGCAATCTCTCCTCTCCTTCTGGGTAGACACCCTTCCCGGGACTGCTTTCCGCATTACTTCGAGGGGGACCTGAACGGCATCGATAAAGAACCAATTCTATTCACCCACGTCAGGGTCCACCATATTTGTAGCCCGCGTTCATGTTATAGGCTCGTCTTCTTGTGCCTCTATCTGTGTGGCTTTGCTTTGTTGCACTGTGTCGGGGTCTATCTTTTTTTTCATAGAGCGTCCTCGATGGATTTCTTTACCGCGTTCCAGCTGTTTTCGCGTTCGGGCATTTTGCTGATTATGTTGCTTAGTGCGATGTCGCCAATCTGCTTCCTCAGTGCAGCTCTTTCCGCGAGCTATCTTTCATAAAAAAAATAAATAATTGGCGCGTACACTTCTGTTAGGTGTTTGGCCGAGCTCCTCCTCCTATTTGTGGTGTGCGTGTTGATGTTGTTCCACAAATGGAGGGACCTACAGTTTCAAGCCGACTCCGAACGGCAGATATTTTTATGAGGAGCTTTTTCATGGCAGAAATACACTCGGAGGTTTGCCATTGCCTGCCGAGGGGCGACCGCTATTAGAAAAATGTTTTTATTAATTTTGCTTTCAGCGAGATTCGAACCAACGACCTCTCTGTGAATTCCGAATGGTAATCACGCACCTACCCATTCGGCTACGGCGGCCGCCGTAACTATTTGGTAAAAAACGTGTGGTAAGCGTCATCGCTCGGCACTTCGCAGTATATGCACTTGGGATCGATTACCTTGCATGTGGTAGAGGTATATCCGTAAGTGCCCGTGGTCCGAGAGGAACTGAGTTAAGAAATAGTTCACTTCCCCGAAGTTCTTTTGGATCCATGTGCCTATTGATGGAATAAGCTTCGCCGCCCAACAGCCACTCGATTCACAGTCTCATCGGCTTTGCCGTCGCAGTATAAGTTCGGCATATCCGTTCCGCTAGTGATGACGGGTTTCTTCTTGGAGTCCCCCACATCCATTCCTTCCCGGGCCACGAGGCCGACGGGTATCTTCCACTGCAAAGACTGCAGCACCAGAGACAGTGCGGCAGGCTAAGGTAATGCTGAGTGCCGCTGTTCATTGCATAGCCTCCAGTGATTTGCGCTTGGCTTTGAAGTTTAGCACGATTCTGCATACTTCGCTGCCGTGCGGGAGAATTGAGTTTGGCCCACTTAATCTATTTAGCGTTCCCGTGCCCTTCGCTGCTTTGTTAGCTGCATGCCGTATCTGGGCCCAGAGAGTACGCCTGCAGTCAAGTTGAATATGTAGTCATTTTACTACTTTTTGGGTCACTAAAGACGTGTCACCTATTTGCATGAATGATACTAATGCCCTTAGGGATATACTCGTATAGTATGTAAGTGTCAGCCTGATCAATGGGTTTGCATTTAAAACAAAATGGTTTAACGAGGAGTAGCAGATAAACTGATACTGTGGCATCACAATGGATCGACAACGGTCGAAGTGAGTTAGTTTAAAGACCGACTGTCACTTCTACCTACCTACCCACCAACCTACCTGCCTACCTGCCTACCTGCCTACCTACCTACCTACTTGGTACATGATTGCCTCCCATCTCATTTAAGCTCGACAAAAATATTATCGAAGTCGGATAAATCCGCACCCACTTTTTTGTGTGTTAAGACTAAAATTTTGTTCGTTCATACGATGCTGCCGGCTATAAATTTCATGTGTTTGAGTTTATTTGATTCTAAAAGTTAACAGCCAGCGCAAATATTCGCAGGTGTGCCATAAGTATAAAGTTCAGCCCGGACCGAATTAGCCTTCCTTACTTGTTTATAGTACATTTTGCAAATCTGTCGCTGTTTTCCATTTGATGTACTACTTGCATAGTTTTTATATACAGCTGAGTACTTGTAATAAATATTACAACCATTCTATTGGCAACTACCTATGTACAGAGGGTTATGAAAGTGAAGCAAAATGCATCCCACGCTTTTAACTCTAATTTGAATTACTCTATTTGTATCTTAATTTTTGTTATAATTCTGTTCTGAGGTAGTTGACTATGACTGATCGTTCGATTTGCTATTACTTCATTATAGGTCTCTTTGTCATTAAAATTTATTTTATACTTTTTAGTTCGATTAGCAATAAAAGCGTGTTTTTTAGTTTTTTTAAACTATTTTTTATTTTCTACTTTTTAGTTCGATTAGCAAAAAAGCGTGTTTTTTAGTTTCTTTAAACTATTTTTTTTTATTATGAATGAAAATTATTGTTATCATTGCAGTCAGTGAATAAATGATTCGATATATTCGTGTTATATTTAATTCCTTTCTTATCGACTGTGAGTCTAAAGCTATGCAGTTATCGGCCGTAATAAAGAAGTAATCGGGATGAAGAACTTATTTCGTGGAGGGAGCCTGAGAAACTGATTTACAAGAATAAAAAAAGATTTTTCATTTTACAACCAAATTCACCTTACTTTTTGCCCACAGGTAAAAAAAGAAAATATTAATCCTGGCAATCCTAATAAGGATAATGGAAAACTTTTATCAAATTATTGCATTGTCATCGGTCCTTGATAGGTATGCAAAATTCCAAGTCGATCCGATTTTTAGAAGCCAGGGAAAATTAAGCTCAAAGATTCCGTTGCATGCATACATACATACATACATACAACCCGACCTAATAAAAGTGTGTTAAAAAAAAGATTCAAAGATTCAAATTCACCTTACTTTTTGCCCACAGGTAAAAAAAGAAAATATTAATCCTGGCAATCCCAATAAGGATAATGGAAAACTTTTATCAAATTATTGCATTGTCATCGGTCCTTGATAGGTGTGCAAAATTTCAAGTCGATCAGATGTTTAGAAGGCAGTGAAAATTAAGCTCAAAGATTCCGTTACATACATACATACATACATACATACATACATACATACATACATACATACAACCCGACCTAATAAAAGTGTGTTAAAAATATATTAAAAGCAAAAAGTTGGAAGTTGAGTTTTATGTATTTGCGCGTGGCTCAACGGCGTATAAAAGTAAATGGCTGATAGATTTAAGTTCGGATTGGACCGGGTTTATCCTTCAGTTAAAGTTAAGAGAACTAGGAAAATTAACTTTTTTGGGTAAATTTAGCTTACATAAAAATTCAGTCATTTTTGAGATGTCACCTTTATTAAATAACTATTTATTTATTCATTTAGTAAATCTAGAAATGCTAGGTTTCATACACAATACATAGAACTAAACACTGTTAGTCAGAGTTATACATATTTCGCTACTATTTAAACAATTCATTGAGTGATAATTTGAACTTAAATTTAGATAGGCATAAATCAAAAGCCAAAGAACTTCAACGCTGGTTAAATTCATTCAATGTTCTAATCGAAGGTGCTTTCAAGGGTAAAACAGTTCTAACCCGCTCTGGGAAGAATAAACCATTACTCCTGAGCTTTTTTCGAGGTATTTTGAAACTGAATGCGCTCGAAGAGTAAAGTCGCATTTATGCAATCGAAAACAAAGCAGAGTGGAAAGTATACTTTTTTAAATTTTAAATTTAGTAATGAAAAGTATTCATTATAGGTATGAAGGAATCGGATCAGTGAAGTGTAAAAATCTGAATGCAAAGCGAAGACATTTCTTTGGAATGCGTTCAAGTATATTGATGTGTCACTGATGATATGACCACCAGTTAAGTAAGTAGTGACTTCAAAGTGTAAGGATTCGTAAAATCGGCCGCCGAATGGAGGCAAGTGTAGAATACGAATGACTAAGAAACTTAAAAGTAGAGTCAAAGATTACTCTCAAATTAGTAATTTTGCCATTCTCAACTATCGAACTACAGTTATCGACATCGATAGTTTTCATGCAGCTAATGCACCCGATGCAATGAAGTGTAACTTTGAAGTCGCTCAAAAATCGCGATGACTTTTGACATTTTTTTTCATACGATGCTAAGTTTTTTCGACTATTTGAATCATACCATAGGTTAAGAAATCTTTTACTATGAAGAAAAAAATAATACTTTTACAGACTCTGATTAAAAATTTAAATTTGTTTTTCTAAATTAGAAAAATTTTTGTGAATTTTGTGTAACGCTTGGAATTTTGATTATAACCCTACAAGACAGTGCTGAGCACTTCCGACAAAAATTTCTACACATTTACGCGTATTTTATCAGAATAGCATATACAACATTTTTTAATGGGGAAATCAAACATTTCATTTGAAAGAAAAAGGTCTCCCTTTTACCAATAGCTATTTCATATAAGTGAAAAATGTATCTACTGTACTTTAAACGCCAGTTCTAGTGTGAAATTTGGGTGCATTTGTTGTATAGTCGCCATAGCCGAATGAGTAGATGCTTGGCTAACATTTGAAAATTCGTGAGTTCGAATCTGCGTGGATAAAATACCAATTGGTATGTAAAAGTTTTCTAATGAAAACAAAAAAATATAAGTTTTATATATTTTTAAATAAAATATTTTATGACGACAAAAGCTCCTCAGTCTGAATCCTTTTAATGAGGAGTTTGTGCTGATTACTTTTTGATAACGAAAATGAGTAGTTTGGCCCATCAGTGCTGATTATATTTTGAGAACAAAAATTAGAAGTAGGATTATTAGTGCTGAGAAGTCTGTGATGACGACAATGAGCAGTTAATACATTCTAAGAATAAAAATGATTAGTTGCCTTGCCTTTAGAGCATAATAGGTATATTTTTCAGTTATAAGAAATTGCTATTGGTAAAAAAGAGATAGAATATCACACCGACAAGGGGAAACAATCAGAACTTTCCCATGGCTATAACGAAAATGTGTAATTGGTAATGTAATTATCATCATGAGCTGACTATCACACGAAGTTATGCCAACAAGTGTGGGTATGAAAGAAATAATGATCTATCAGGTCAGTCCATAAGTTCGTGTGTATTTTATCCATAATTTCACTTTTGTACGATTTTTGCATACAAAAAATTATTCACGGAATATAACGGAACTATTTATATTTTCTTTGATATATTGTACACTCAACAAGTGCTTTTAATCGCGGATAGAAGCATCGTGTTGTTAAAAAATAAAATGGAATCTTCGAACGCGTATAAGAGGCATATTTTGTATTTTTTTTATAAAAGTAGTAAAAATGCTACAACTGCTGCTGCAGAAATAAACACTGTTCACGGAGAGGATACCGTGAGTGTATGGACTGCGCAAAAGTGGTTTTCAGAAATCCAAAGTGGTAACTGCGACGTGGAGGATGCCCCGCGCGCTGGTCGTCCTGAA
>JAYXIM010034309.1:0-17684 GCA_037575425.1 Anastrepha fraterculus | reverse complement strand
AAAAAAACTGAGTTCAAACGAGGAAGTCATCGCCGAGACAGAGGCGTATTTGGAAGAGTTCGACAAATCCTATTTTTTGGAGGGGTTAAAAAAATAGCCGGAGCGTTGTTGAAAAATAAAAAATAAAAAAAAAATGTTTGAAAAAATGGTGTCTCCATTTCTAACACGGGTACTTACTAAACCTCCCTCGAAAGTAGTGATCTTCTTTTAGAGCAATAATAGTCTAAAGTCAATGGTCAACAATGGCCGAAAATTATCTAGAAGTCGGTCTGTAAAAGAAAGTGAGATGGAACATTTTTTGGAACATCTGATTTGGATGGTGAAATAATTGATTTTGATGACGATGTAGTGTCCTAGACTTGTCAATATATCGCACCCTAAATACAAAAGGGTCACAACTCAAAATTTTTCACACTCTAGCTTGACTTGTTTACAGTAGCGCAGAAAACAAACTATGTGATATATCACGCTGAAATTTGCCATGTAAGCTTATAACAGTCCTACCAAAAAACAAGAAATTTATTTTTGCCATATGTCATCCGCGGACCGTTTTATTGATAACGTCTCGTTCATATTTGAGCAGAAGTACATTTTGAGTTGTGACCCTTTTGTATTTAGGGTGCGATATGTATGGTAGACACTTTCTTTTAACGCTGACTGTATAATGCAAAAAAAAACATACGGGAACAACACTGGGTAAATTTCACCCAATCACTTTTTTTAGTTCTGCATAAACTCGATGCGCACCAATTACTGAGGACTTATGGTGCTCATACTCACCAACGTCAACGTACGTCCGTCCGCCCGTATCCGCAGACACGATGAAACTAAAGAGAGCCCCATGTAAATGAATTCTCACCACCGTTCCGTTCCGTATTATCGTAGATCGTTGTTTCATCGTGTCAGGTGATACGGGCGTCCGTTTATTCTGGTGAGTGTGAGCACCATTACTGCACAAATTCGAAGAGTAAAGTCGGCGTTGCTAAATTCCTTATACAGTTAACGGCATATTTCCAGAAGCTAGAAATGCACAAACCACAACCCATCGAACAGTTTGTGGATTGACTCACACCCTAGTGTGTCTATCGCAGCTTAACCATGTGTTGGTAGGATTAAAATAGAAAGACATGCATTTGGTCTTTTGTCTTGCCCTAATAAAGATAAAGAAAAATATATTATATGCGTAAATGCGTATGAGCGGCATAATGAGCTTTCGTTTATTTTTGCAACCATTAAATTCCTATTATATCTCTACGAACCAGGTGGAGAAACTTTCTTTTAGGTAGAATTTCTTGCTTTATATATACACATATACATACCTAAGTATACACATGCATATATATGCACACACATAGACACATACACATACATATACATTATCTATAATTGGCGCTTACATCCTTTGTTGGGTGTTCGGCCGAGCTCTCCTACCGATTTTTGGTTTCCTTCTTAATGTTCTTCCACAAGTTTTTTCCAGAAGTTTTTTATATTAAATATGTACGAATTTAATTCAAATCGAAGCAATTTGTTTCTTCTTATTTGTAAGTATTTAATGCATTTTTTCCTTTTCTTACTTTTATGTCTGAAGGATGCGCCGGAAAACACATTGAAATTTAGCAAAAATGTGGTAGTAATGGTGGACAATGGCGGCACCAATGGACGTCTGAAAGTATTAACCGAAAACGAAGCTGAGGTATCATTGATGACTAAAGATAATGAGACTTGTATTTAAATACATTTCAAACAGACGCAAGAAGACGTATGTATGAATACGAAAGAAACGACGAAATGCTTTGAGGTGCTTTTAATATACGAGTGTATTTGTAAGTGAAAAATATTGGCCAAGGGCAAATGGTCTTCAAGCGTCATTACGCAACTTGTAAAGCAACGAAATTTGTTGAAGCAAACAAAACAGGGTACTGTGTAAATGTAAATGCATTTGAAATAATAATTCCTCTTTGTAAAATATAAATTACTCTGCGGCTAAGCATGTACAAGATGGCGCAAAACTAATTATTCGATTTTATTTTTGAATAACTTTTTTATCAAACTAAAAAATAAGAGTTTGGGGAAAAGAATTTTTTTTAATTTTTACGCGCTCCAGCACTTGTCTGTTTGTGTACTGCAGCTGTCTAGTTCACGAGTGAAAAATATGATTGATGTACAACGCCATTTGCAAAAGTTAGGGTGATTAGTTTTGCGCCATTTTGTAGTATGATTAAAAGATGTTAAATTATGAAAGCTAGAAGCTCTATCCGAAAGATTTGCATTTCATACAACCTCTAAGAGTACTCAACTCATGCTTACTAACATACAGTTTTAGATTACCTGCATTCTTTCCGTGCGGTCCCGCACTGATACATTCTTAAGGCCAGTTTTTCAATTGTAGTTTTACCGTACTTAGTTAAATTAAACATCCAATTCTGTAAAGTCAATTGTAGTTTATTATTTTAGTGCAGCAACCATCATTTTTATAAAAAAAATTAATTGCTGCTTAAAATAAGTAAGTCGGAAGTAAAATCGGCTATTAAGTTAGATAAGGCGTTGTGTGGCGGCCCGCTTGAACAAATATTCAAAATTCATCTGTTCTGATACCATACAGCGGAAAGGAGAAGGGAGGGAAGAATGGGCGTTGGGATTAAGGAATGATGACCATGCATTTAAGACGCCGAAAGCTGCTAATTTACGTTCGTAATTCTCGATGAATCTTTGCCCGAAGAGGGCAGGGTAGCTGAGATAATTCCACCTCGTCCTCCAGACGGTTTCTGCATAACGGATCGGAGGCAATCCCAAGTCTAACGGACACTGTCCAGTGAGGATACCCGCCAAATTCGAGAGCTGCGGTTTTGTTACCCTTATAAGTTCCCTCGAGCGCCCCCGATCTACCCGTGGCCAGAAGGATCTCGCGACCTTGCACGTTTGCGCACTAGCTCACAGCTGGCTGAGTTGACCTGCGATCTATCTTTGCATGAGCAGACCACAGGTCCACAAGGGAACCGCAAACCTCTTATTTTGCGATGAACCAGTCTTCATGGTTCCCTGTCGAGCCAGCTCATCAGCCCAGAAGTTTCCCTCTATGCCCCTGTGACCTGGGCTCCCCTGAGGCTGGTATCGAAGTATTCAGATGCAATCGAGAGAGAGAAGCCAGGCATTCCTCAACTAATTGCAGCTTGGCTGTCGGAGTAAATATTTAGATACTAAACGGTAATTACCGAAGTAAGCAACCAGTCCACTGATTCCTTAGTTGCGGCTATTTCCGCTTGGAAAACACAGCAGTGGTCCGAAAGCCTGAATTTGAGCTAGATGGCGTGCTCCTCATTGCATACTCCCCCATAAACTTTTTCGTCCAACTTCCAGCCATCCGTGAACATGTTTGGCGCCAAATGTTGCCCCCCGCCCATTTATCCCTTGAAGGAGTTTTTTGTAAATTCACTTTGAAAAAAAAAATCGCTTCACGAAGTTCATAGAGCACTGAGCATTTTTCTTTTGAAATGAGGAAGCAGTTGCCGTTACGGCGAATGGCGAGCGCTATCGAGCCATGCTAACTGATCTTTTGTTTTAAGAAACTAATCAGCTGAACATCGACGACATTTGGTTCTAAAAAGACAAACACAACAGCAATGCAATTTGTAAACAGCGCGCTTAAAGATCGATTTATTGCAAAATCGATTTGTTGACAACTTTTTTTCTAGAAGTGGTCCTGTTAATTGGCTCCCTCGTTCGTGCGATTTGATGTCCCTTCACTACTTTTTATGGGGGAATGCTAAGTCATTGGTTTATGCGGACAAATCATTTAGATGACCATTTACCATTTAGATGATTTATTGAAAACAGTAGTCAAAACTTTGACTGATTGAATGGACCATCTAACTTGTAGCCGCGGCAGATTAAAAAAAAATAAAAATATTTTTCTTTTGTATTGTCATTTTAAATTCTCACGCTCTTAAAAATCACCCGATATAATTTTAAGTTTTCATCAAACGCTTGCTGCAGTTGCATTCGAAGCGTTCGCTTACTCAGAAACCAATCAATTGGGACTTCAATTCATTGTAAACAGAAATTATTATCCTTCAATCGTTGTCCATAACGTAGGTTGTAGCATCTCAGATTCGGTTTCAAAACGCAAATTTAACTCGAAAGTAATTGGAGCCATTTCACTTGCTTTAAAAGGCTGAATTTCGGAGGCACGCGCATAATAGAAGAGAGGAAATAATTTTACTCTTTTTCTGACTAAAAACAGAGCTTCCACATTTGAATTGGTGAATTGAAAATGATAGCGCTCCTAATTATTATTATAATTTTCCAGGCCCTTTGAATTGTTCTCTGATTAATATATCAATAAGAAGAAAACTCTATCAAAAGCACATACATTTTAAAATAATCCCTCTAGATATGTATGTCAAGATTTCAAGCTTCAGGAATTAGCCACTACCAAGAAACCTAAAAATTACTTGTTTGGGCCGTATCGTGCGGTGCATGGCACAGTCTCTATTCCAAAAGGTTAATTGTAGCAAGTGAAATTGTGAAAGTTCGCATAAGATATTTTACTTCTAGTATTTTCTAATCCACTGAAATCAATATCGATCATTATGTGACAAGGTTGGCCTTGAAGCTCCTTGATAGCCTGAGCCATTTTTCAAAATTTGAAATTTTTCGAGAGCCGCACTTAAATTCGTAAGCGAAAAAGGTATTAGACAATTTGTTTTTACAGAAATTATGTATGTATATTGAAAACAGACATTGATTTTACTTCTCTTAATAATTCATTAAAATTGAGTGAATAATTGGAGACAGCGCTTTTCAGTAATTCTTTGAGTTGTTGCCTAGTTAATACAAATCGGTGTTAGGTTTTCACGAATTTTAAAGTGGAATAAAATGATTCGCATGCGTTCGTTGGTCCGAATATTGAAATTTACTTTACTTCAAAATACTTTGATTCTGGTACCTTCTTAATTCAGGATTGTTCCATTCTGGTAGAAATTTCCGAAACCCAGTAATCGACGTCGGGCTAAATTTTATTTGTAGAGCTTGATCTTCTTGTAGAGCTTCTCCATTAATTCTTATTCTCCAGATGCTTTTTTGGTCATAATTGTTTTGGAAATGGAAAACTCATCTTGAATTTTGTTTATTCCAAATGGATTCAGAAAAAAATCAAGATACGGTTTAAAATATTTCATGTCTTCAAATGTATTTTGGAATTGCGTCAATATTCCTTCTAGCTTTTTTATATACTCGTTGAGTTTTTCTTGTTTAATATTGGATCAAATGCTTTCAATTTGAGGAAAATGGCAAACTGTTTTGGTTTTTATTGTCCTTTTGAAAAAGTTGTAATTTAGTTTGAAAACTAAATATACACTGTCAGAGGTTAGATATTATTTAATCTTTCCACTTTCTACTTCCCTCACAGCATTACATCGCGGGTTGCGTCAAAGTCTCTTTCACAAAGATCCTCCAAAGAGGTCGATATTGAGTTTTTGCTTCGTAGTTACGCATTCCCAAGTTCTTCAGATCGTTTTCCCCTGCGTCTGTCCATCGCTTCCTTGGTCTGCCTTTGGACTTTACCTCCATTAGCTTTCCTGTCATGGCCAAAGTCAACAGGACTACGTGTAATCTTATGCGCTATTCTTTCGCACTGGGTTGGGCTACTACAACCTCAAAGTGGTGGATCAAAGTAGGAATAGCCTCACCACCTTGAGTGAAAACCAGAAACTTACACTTTGTCCCGGAACATCGAAACATAGAAAGTAACGAAAAAGCAGATGAACTGGCAAGAGGGAGAGCTGCCATGAGTAACGTTCTTGCAGACTCGGTACTCACACATTAGGCGCAGCTAAGAATATAATTTCCCAAAAATACCTGATCGCGGGTTTTAGATGGAAAGACCAGACGAACTGGCTTGGTCTATCGGAGAAAAAATATCCAAAAAGGGTATCCTTCACAATACATACTGTCAAAGTTGTAAACAACCGGACAAAAAGGAAACAATCTTCCATTTCCTCTGTGAATGTCCTGCCCATGTAAACCCTGGGCCAACCGCTGTTCGAGAATCTCGAACAACTGTCTGGCTTAGACAACAGCTTAATAAGGTTCTTAAACCGCACAAACTGGATATAGTCATGTCATAAATAACTGGTAAACAAGTTGGTAACGAGGATGTGGCAACAAAATGGTACGGAAGCGCAGCGCTCTAATAAAACACACAGCTGTCTCGTACTGAGTAAGATCGTTTAGTTCCGAGTTGTAGCGGATTCTTTCTTAAAATTGTTCTTTCTATGTCAGCAATCAGCGCGCAGTCACTAACTTTAATAGTCTATACCTCATAGTCTATATCCATTGGTCGGATAAGGGTATTGTGCATAGTTAGCTTTGTAATTTTAGACAAGAACCGGGTGGGTCTTGAAGAAGTTAAGGTGGGTATAATACGTCGCCTGCAATTGTAAATTCAGTGTTTGCAAATATTCCATGACATCAGTCAAAAACATTAACCCTCGTTGGCACCCGTTATCGTCTAATTCTGAATCGGTTATTTCCTTTTCTTTTAGAAATGGCGTTATTGTATAAACGAATCAGCAAGATGATTTAGTACAGACTTATTGTGAGACAATTCATTCGGAGAGACGTAAAAAATTCGTAACAATATAAAAGCACAAAAATGAAGAACAAAGAGCCTCAAATAGAGAGCCTTTTAAGCGTCGCAGTTTGCCTTCCTCTGTTAAAATCGCAATAATTTCCTACTATTTCATATAAATATGTAGCACAATTTGTCCAGGCAGTGTTTTGACATCTACCAATTAGTCGAAATTCAGACATATATTTCTAGAAAATATGTACAATAATTGCAGCTTAAAGGATGCTGCTTGCTCGACGTATATTGATTTAAGCTCAGCGGTGCATTCTCGTCTTATTGATCCGCGTCGAAAAACGTGAAAAATGACTATACTCCAGTATGAACAGCCTAATTCCACTAACAACACTAGAAGTGTCCAAAGTATCAGTAGCAATCCGCGTTCTGCGAGTGAATATATTGATTTTTTCGTATGTTTAAAAATTTTTTGGGTTTTGTCGCGCGGTATACTTTCCGCTCACACCTCCTGTTTCGTTAGCATTTTGATTGTAGTAATTTGTTTTATTTTTTTTTGTTTTACTTTGACTAAGAAGTTTGTTAATCTGACAAATGATGCTTTGCAACACGCGTCCGTGTTGTTTTTTCTGCTGCCAGTGAAAAGGGTGATGTAAATAAAAGTAAATTAAAATAAAGTGTATTTAAAAATTGAAAAAATGTCGACTAGCTGATTGTAGATACCATAAAATTTAATTTATAAGCCGATGGCAGCATAGTTGGAAAACCAAAATATTTGAGTGTTACTCGCTGCTGTGCTTTAGTGCTACTTGAGGAGTGCTAGACTGGCACTTCAACCATTTCACCAACACATCGATGAGTTCTCTACGAACACTCCTACTATACAATCGGTATGTAGAGAATTGTAAGCTACCCCTTCTCTCGTTAAATACATAAATTCCATAATAAGTATGCTATGTAAATAACAACAAAAATGTATGTATGTATGTAAATACTTTTAGCGACTTAAGTATTTTATGAAATTTATTAGTGTTTAAGTCAGGAAAGAAAACTTGTAAATTTATGTAAATATTTGTATGTTTGATCTACACATTTGAAACTACTCAAGAATGCTGAAGAAAATACTTGTAAGCATCCTTCCAATATGAAAATGAAATCAACGACCGTCCTTGTCTTGCTTCCATTGCATGAGTATGTGTTGTGTTGTTGTATTGTTATGTTTCTAGATTCATTCGATGAAAACTACAGGGGCTGTGAGCTGCATAACATCTTCAAGAGCAACCAGACATGGCGAGGTAGGTGCTTTAAGCAGAGCTACTCAATTGAATAATTTCGGAAAGTAATTGCAGAAGTAAGACACACAATGCGTGCAAAGCAGCTTGCCGAAAGTAGCTTGCAAGTAACTTGCAAAAATAAGTAAACCCTCTGAAATTACTTTGACATTGCAATAGTCAACGCATTATGTAGTGCTTTATAAAATCCAACCGTGTGATCGGTCGTTTTATGAATGCTTATCTGTTATGAAGCGCCTTAATTTGTTATTAAAATACAAAATAATATGATTAAATTAATAAATATATATACAAATATATAAAAGTATGTATATTAGGGCGGGTCGATTTAAAAATCGCTCATTTCTCTGTGAAAATCGTATTCTAGGGATCAAAATAAGAAACTTTGCCGAAGGAACCATACCTCTAAAACGAATTCTGATGGCCCCCAATTTGGGTCGAACGTAAAATCCCACTTTGACCCATTTAGAGTGCTCCAATCGAGTCCAAATGTATGACCGACCCCCACTAACTTCGGACGGCCGATCCACCCATGCCAGTGGCACACCCCCTGGAACTCCCCCGAAGGGTTCCCCATACAATCATTTCAAAATATCACCATTTTTGACTTTTACATGAGAAAATAAACTAAAAAGTTCGACCCACATTGGGGGACATTAGAATTCGTTTTAGAGGTATGGTTTCTTGGGCAAAGTTTCTTATTTTGATCTCTAGAATATGATTTTCACAGAGCAATGGGCGATTTTTTTGCCTTCCCACAAATCGACCCGGTCTAATGTATTATATATAAAATTTAATTGACCACAAACTGAGTATCAGTGCAAACCTTTCGTTTGCTTCATCCCTGTAGTGTCTTTCAGGCAGAAGTTATCGCCATGAGAGAGGGTTTATTGCATTTAGAGAAGAGGGGGCCCTAGCTCCGAGGAAAATATACGTATGTCTACTCGGATAGTCAGTAAGCTCTAAAATCGTTAGAGTCAGTAAAACCATCGTCAAAAACGATAGTAGAATGCCTCAATTTCTTGTGCGAAGTATCGCAAAAATTCAAAATATACCTGATCCGGATGCCAGACTATGGAAATATAGATGGTAATTGCCAAGCAGATGAGCTTGCAAGGGAAAGTAAAATACGAAATATTCATATTCATAATATACTAATACCGATTCCCTTAACGACGTGCAAATTATTAATAGATGGACACTATATCAATGCTGCTAATGCACGTTGAAGGCAATCACCTTTTTGCCCAATAAGGAGACAATCTTGGCCAGAATGGAAACACGGCCGTACAAAAGCTAATGAATCTTAGGAGATAGGTTATAAGAAATACAATAGAAGTACTAACAAGTTATTGTATAATTGAAAGGCAGGCAAATAAATTAAGAGTACCACATAATGACTTTTGTCGAAGCTGTGAAAGTACTGAAGAGGAAACCGTTAAACACCTCCTGTGTACATGCATTTCTCTATAAAAGGGTGTTTTTTTAAGAGGTTAGGTTTTCAAGATTAAATAAAACGTATATAATTTAATGTTATAGCCAAGAATTTAGCTTTGTTATAAAGATAAGGGTTTGCCATTATGTTTTACAAAAGATTTTGGGCAAGTGGCCGCCGTGGCTGGTTCGAATAAATTCCAGCCGAGAGGCCCAATTTTCGACCACTTTTTGCAGCAATTGGGACCGTATGTCAGCAATAACGCGCCGAATATTCTCTTCCAAGACGTCAATCGTCTTGGACTTATCTGCGTAGACAAGCGACTTCACATAGCCCCACAAGAAATAGTCCAGCGGTGTTATATCGCACGATCTTGAAGGCCACGCCACAGGTGCACGGCGCGAGATAATGCGCTCACCAAAAGTTTCCTTCAATAAATCGATTGTTGCGTTGGCTGTATGGCATGTAGCGCCGTCTTGTTGGAACCAAAGGTCGTCCACATCAACATCGTCCAATTCAGGCACGAAAAAGTCATTAATCATGGCTCTATAGCGCTCTCCATTGACTGTAACATTATGGCCGGCTTCATTTTTAAAGAAATATGGACCAATGATTCCCTCTGCCCATAGAGCACACCAAACATTGACTTTTTGAGGATGTAACGGCGTCTCAGCAATGGCTTGTAGATTATGTTCACTCCAAATGCGACAATTTTGCTTATTGACATACCCATTCAACCAAAAGTGAGCTTCATCGCGCACAAAATTTTCTTCGATGCGTCGCGCGAACCGAACCATTATTTTCGTAATAAATTTGCACGATTTGCAAACGTTGTTCAGGTGTAAGTCTATTCATTATGAAATGGCAAACCAAACTGAGCATAAATCAAGTGACAGCTGTCAAAAAGACCATCTGCGAAAAAAGTAGTGACAACTTGAAAACCTAACCCCTAAAAAAACACCCTATATAAAGGGTTCGCCTCTCTTGACAGTATTGAAAAGATCTCTCAAACAGGGTTGCCAAAATTAACAAAATTTGTAAAATCCACAGATGAGTTCAGAGAATATTCAATAGAAAAAGGAACGCGCTCTAGTGGTATCACTATAGGCCTATGTGTGTCGGATGACAGCCACTAAATCTACCTTTTTTTTAGCGTAGGAGGTTAAAATCAATATGTCTGATACGTTATCAAAGGGGTCGTCGCCCCATTGTTATGTGGGTAACACTATAAGCTTCCTCCTCCTCGGGACTGCTGTAAGCATTTCAGCAAGGTGGAGCCGCGTTTATGTCTATGGACACAGCCAGGTAATTACGTCCAAGTCCCTCTATTGTGAACGTAAGGAGATCTTACGCCAGCGATGGTATCCACTCTTCCCACTGTTTGATAGGTGGTTCTGAAAGAAGTGGAACATCGAAAAATTTGCGATAGTGCATTATTTACGAACTATCGTCTTGTCTTCTGTTTCGTGTTAAAGTGAGTTATTGACTCAAATGACAGCGTTTGGCGTCGTCCTGCCCAGAAACACCAGAACATTATTTTTCCAGTAAACACCCGAACCGCCTTTCTCCTAGCACTGGTGAGCACAAGTACTGTGTGAGGTTGATAGGACTAGGTTAGTGTCGCAAAACTCTGCCATGTGCTGCATGTTCTCTCACTGAAAGCGGTGGAGGTTTTCCTCAGAGCAGCCGTGACCGGTATATATCAGCGTTAGGTAACAATCGGTATTACCAGCTTTCGTTTCACCCACTCTTCGAGATGTGATATTAGCTGGCTCTTCTCATCTTCATTGCCACTCGTACATTGATCGCTCTCTCTCTCGATGCCTTTTTCTGCTGCCATTGGTTGCGCTCCTTGCTCGCTATAGAGACGGCGAAGCTCTCCTTCGGGCATATCAAGTGGCACTTTTCCGGCTACAATACATATTGCATCAACTAGCCTAACCTAATATAACCTGATCATAAGCTAATCAGTTTGGATGGCAACATCTCTACTTTGTAAGCATCGCAGGTGAAACTCTGCATTGCTGAAGCAAGATGAGTTACTTCGAAATTTTGGCACGCGTTTCTCTGAAGAAACTGGACTTTTTATTTCCAAAGGTGGGACCATAACACAACGGGCGCACGCCTAGAAAGAAAAGAAGAGCAGAAGGAAGAGATTCACTGATTATTTCATTACGTTTTACTTTTCTGAAACACAGCTGGTCCAGCTTTAAGCGTTAACCTTAAAGCATACATAAGCACCGAAGGCCCAAGCAGCTAGTGTGCTCTTTTTTTTTGTTTTTAAGTTAGTGTTATATTTTATATTATTCTAATAAATAATAATAATAATAATTAATGCCAAATGTTAGGTATTCAAAAAGGGCTACCATTTGGGACTCAGTGCGAAAAGAAAATATGCCACGTTACTAAAACCAGCCACATTAACGAATATAGTATACTTACAATTTCAGCAAAATATCTGCTTCCCGAAAAACTACTTTTTATTTAGAAGTAGTTTTGATGTTTAAGGCAACAATGTTTGAAAGCAATACATGAAAGGGTTGGGTGAAGTTTCCAAAAAAGGGAAAGTTGGTAATGTAACGCCAGAAAAGTACTTCCAAATTAATTCTCTTACCCAAAATTAGTTTCTGAGACCTTTTTAAACTACCTTCCGGGGGTTTACACAAAGTACTATAAACAGAGAAAAAAATTAGTTCATAAAACCACCTTCCTTGCTGCTTTTTTTGTCAATTGGGTTACCTGTGTACAAAATTTCAATATTTTTAAGCTCATTTGTTGACATTTAGCTACATAAAAATCTTCTTTTTTCTGTTCTATTAAATCTGTATCTATGCACTAGTATTTATTTTTAATAATAGTATTATGTTTTGCTATAATTTCCTGCTTTACTACTTAAAAAACGAGCGCAATTGCCAATTTGTGTAATTAATAAGTCTTGCAACTCGCTACATTAAATTCTATGAAACGTTTATAGAAACTTTAGATATAAAATCAAGTTTTAAGACACATATTCACATTAATAGGGTACATAAATACTTATAAGAGTTTACACATTAAACCACAGAAAAACATTCAATTGAAAAAACGCTAAACACGAAGCTTTAAACTGACAGTTTACTTACCTATGGCAAGCTGTGAATTTTTATTAATATTTATATGTACGTTTACATATGTATGTGTAATATATGTGCTTAAGTGATATATGTAAGTGAATAGGTATTAAACTTACACAAAGATCTTCTGCATTCATATTTTTAGTAATTTGCGAACTGCGTGCACACGCACATATCCACCCTGTAAGCAATAAATAGGTGGCATCCAACACAATTTAGGCTTTCACGTTAGCTTAAGAATCTAATTTGTGAAAGAAAAAATGTGTTTAAAATTAAAATCCGCCAACGTCAGATAGGTGTTTTTTAAAGTCACGCATATGTTCGAAACGGCGTTCACGCTTAAACACAGATATGCCCGCCATTTAATAGCCCAATTCCTATGCAATTGTTTTTGTACTTCCAAACGAAATCAACTAAATTTTGCTAGCCTAACATACCTGAATATCATACTAACCGTAGCATTAGCCTCATTAGGAATGATGAAAACATTTTCTTCGCGATACTTTCAGGCACTGGCTTCAGGAAGCTGGTTGCAAATAAAAAATAAGCAATTAACCAAGTATTTGATTATTGAAATATGTACGAGTATTTGCTGTCTTAAATGCTAAAAAAGCAATCCAAAGCTTTGCAGATGAACCTCTTTGCATAAAAATGCATGCCGCTATGATATCCAGCTGCGGTTTATGTGAAAGCACTTGATATTTCAGAAACTTAACAGAGCTCTCTGAGCTGGAGGTAGCCGAATGGGTTGGTGGGTAATTACCATTCGGGGTATGTAGATTCGAATCTCCATGCATGAAACAACAAAATGAAGAACAAGTTTTCTTTCTATTAGCGGTCGCCCCTCGGCAGGCAATGGCAAACCTTCAAGTGTATTCTTCCATACTATGAACAAGATCCTCATAAAAAATATCTGCCGTTCGGAGTGGGCTTAAAATTGTAGGTCCCTCCATTTGTGAAAAAACCACAAGACGCACTCCACAAATAGGAGGAGGAGATTGCGCCATTTATTTGTTTATTTTTTAACAGAGATCTAACTGCTGTTCAGTTCAGTTTAGAAATAGGCCATAAAAATTGCAAGTAACTTGGTGTTGCCTATTAAACAGTTGTTGATTTACAACTCTTATTCGAAATTAATTGTATCACCTTCAAAATATTATAAGTTAAATTCCAAGAGATATGCTTATCCGGTTTTTAAGGCTAACCTTAGCTGTTGTGATGTTTATAATAATAAACTAAGTTTATATCAGAATCAAGTTTTAATTCACCAGCTTGCACCGACATACAAGTAAAAGTAAACAGAAGGAAATTATGAATGAAATGTTCTCATCGTATATGTACTCATCTGTATACATTTTTCATCATCATTTTTCCACAGGCCCATTTTTCTGCTTACGAAGAAAACGCGTTTTTTCCGCCTCAAAAATGCCTTTATTCGTCAACGTAATTTCCGTGAAGAACAACGCAATTATTCCAGCGCCGCTCTAACATTTCAATATCACTTTTGTAGAACGATTTATCTTTTGTCTCAAAATGGGCCTCAGTTTCAACGATAACCCCACTGGGAGCAAAATCTGGCGAATACAGTGGATGTGGGAGCGATTTGAAGTGCAATTCATGTAGTTTTGCCATTGTTTGAAATCATCAACACCTTCTTGTTTTTGATTGACAGTGAGCAAGCGCGACACCCACTTTGAACAGAGCTTTCTCATAGTCAAATGCTCATGCAATATAAAGCCAACGCATTCTTTTTATATCCTTATGATGTCAGCTAACTCACGCAATTTCCCTTTTCGCTCATACAAGACGATTTTGTGGATTGTTTTGATGTTTTCCGGTTTTACAGCCTGATTTGTATGTCCACTGCGTTGTGTAGGATCTGTGTCTCTACGACCACGCGACCACCTTTGAAGTTAGCAAACCATTGTTTTATAGTTTTTTTCTGAAGAATCGGAGTCCCTTTTGCACTTTGCACGCCATTGCTTCACTTCAGCGGTATATTTTCCCATGGTGTAAAGCAGTGTAAAACTAAAACACGGAATTCTTTTTGATCCTTTGTTCGGAAAATAACAAAAGTAGCGTCACTCTTAGCACAATAATTCACGAACTAATGAATAGAATATCATGAAATTTTAACAACTGTCTTTTTAAGATTAGTACTAACCGAAAAAGAGGTGAATGCAATCAAATTAGTGTAATCGATGTGTTAGGCCCGTGTGTTTTCTGCCATAAGCTTTTCTGCTTTTATTCTATAAAGTTGTAGAATGGTAGACTAAATTTCAAGTCCCTACTTTGCAAAATTACTGATAAAAAGTGAGGAAAACGTAAATATTATATTATAAATATAATCTTTCAAGCAAAATATACATACTATACATATGTCCGATCAGCTTTATTTGATTTAACTATGGAAGTTTGCGCCGCACGGCGCTGAAATTTATGACTGCAATTTTCGCATGATGCTTTCTTGTAAGTCTGTGAAGTTTTAAATACCACATCCTTTTGGCACTCAATGTTTATATATAGGTATAATACACCGCATGATTCTTAAGCAATAACTCTAGCGTAGCTGCATAAAATCTTTGCATTAAGTTCAGCCTCGACAAAGTGTTTTTAAAGCAAATATTGGTGCATAATTTAGAAGTAAATTCCACACAAAAAGAAGCAAATATACAAATATATGCTTATTATTTCAAAGTTTTAGTGTGGTAACTGTATATATAGGTATATAATATAAAGTTTAAGTAAGTATATGATAGAACTCAATGTACACTAAAATAAGTGTCTCAAACTTGAAGGGTTTCATTAAACGAGTGTTTCGAGACTATTCAAATTAAAAGCAAAAATTTGTCGATATTTTATGTGTATATATGTATGTCAAAAGTGCATTTGCGGAATGCAGTACATTAAAAGTAAACAATGAAGTGAATTTGCCAATACAAATATATGTATGTACGAGTATATGTAAGCAATAGCTAAGAATTTCCTCTGCATGTGTTAAGCACATTTAAGAATTTATTGTACAAGTCATACATGCAGAGATTCAGTGACAGCAGCAGAATGCAGTTAGTGTCAATATATTTGAGTTTATAAATATATGTATGTGCATACAAGTGCATTTCGAGAGAGAAGTTACGAAAATGTTGCAAGTGCGCATACGTATTGTATGTTGAAATCACTGTCGTGCGGATGCATGTGAAATGTTACGTATACGCCGTGTTCGACACAAGGAAGTTAGATACCATATTTGACTTATAGACATATTTAATATTCGAAAAACAATTTTACAATGATTTGCTTTACGCTTAGTCACAAAATTTAGCAACGAATTTAAATTTATCAAAATATATTATTATTTTAGACACACAAACACTTATTTTCTAGCAGTTATTTATTGTTTCTGGTTTAGTGTTAGCCATAAGATATCCTGCAAAAAAATTGTATATGCGATCTCTTTCACTTTTAACGAGCTTAGTAGAAAAATTGTACAGTACTTTGTTTTTTTTTTTTTAATTATATCTCGGTAAGTGTCTAATGTTTTAACAACTATATTTACGAAATCATTGAAAAAGAATATCTTAAAGTTAGTGTTACACCAAATAAACTTGTATTTGCTTAATTTATTATTACTATTACTTTTTTTTGAATTTCATCAAATAATATATCAGTGTATAATTAAAATGTATAAGCGAATGCGTGTCGCATAATAATTGTGATTGAATGTGATTAACTGAAAATGTTAAAAGATATTAAGAACAAATAATGCTTATACATAATTGGCAAAAATTGGCAGATGAGCCATTTTAATTGTTTGGAAAAAAGACTAACTTATAAAAGAACTTGCACTATGCATACCTGTTCTTATTAAAAATATATTGTATATGTACCTATGTTGAGCCAAAGTAAGATGCATTGCAGGCGAAAAAGTATTATTAGTTATAAGTGAATCAAAGTTCATAAAAATGAGTTATATGAATAAAAATGAAATAAAATGCAATAGTCAGCAAAAAGCAAGTAGTTTTAATGGAGAATGGATTAATATTTCAAATGGATTACAAGCAGATTCTTACAATTTCTTTCCAGTTTCAAGGATTTTATTTGATATCTAAGCAAACCACAAATTTTGTGAATTTCTAAATGCTTACAGGCATACGATATAAAGGATGATCAGATTGGAAGTTCCTTTTCGAATAGAGGGTTTTTTTACTGATCAAGCGCGACTATTGTCAAACTTAATACATTTTTTTTCAGTATACATTGACATTTCACCATAGCAAGACTTACGCCTCAACAACGTTTACAAATCGTACAATTCTATTACGAAAATCGACGCTCTGTAGAAAGTGCTTAGTCCGCGCTCAGGCCAACTTATGGGGTGCGGCAATGAGGCCTATTTTTTTCTTAATGACTACGTCAATAAACCCTGTTTATACTGTGGAGCAACCCAAAGCCATTTAAGAACATCCATTGAAATCAACAGTCTGGTGCGGCCTAACGGCTGGAGAAATTATCGGCCCATATTTCTTCAAAGACGAGACTGGCGCCAATGTAACAGGGAATGGCGAACGATATATCGCCCTTGATAAACGACTTTTTGATGCCGCAAATTGAAGCGCGTGATCTGTACAACATTTGGTTGCAACAAGACGGCGCTATTTGCCATAAAGCCCGTGAAGTGGATAGGTAGATTGGCTACCAATATCGTGTGACCTTTAACACCTTTGGCCTGTTTTATGTGGAGGTTTGTAAAGTCTAAATACCTTGTGGATGAACCAGCTTCGATTGAGGTATGGGAAGCCAACATTACTAAAGTTATTCAGGAGGCCCTTCAGCGAGTCATTCAAAATTGATGTTTACTAATAACCGAATTACGGCACAGTTATGGTCAACATTTGAAAGGGATTATCTTTAAAAAATAAATGGCATGAATGGTTCTAGAAAAAAATTAAATATTGCCCAAGCAATTTGAATTTTTCGTCGCATCGGATGAATTATATAAACAGTGCAACTTGCAGCCAATGACCAGTCATATTAAATTATGAAAATGGAGGTGGATTGGTCACATACTGCGAAAATATGCAACGGAAGACTGTCGACAGGCTCTTGATTGGAACCCCAACGAAGCCGCAAGAGGAGTTCTACCTATGACTGCATGGAGAAGAAAGCTTCAAAAAAAATCGATAAGTGCGGTAAATTGTGGAATACACTACATAAAATTGCTGGCCAAGTACAGGACCAGGTGGAAATGCCTTATTGAGGCTCTA
>JAYXIM010034308.1:0-12341 GCA_037575425.1 Anastrepha fraterculus | reverse complement strand
CTGTGCGTTTAGATTAGGGAGTCGGCCAAAAATTATCGGGCAAATTCTGTAAGTGGCTTCATTAAACCATCTTTCATTCGCTGCTCCTACGATTTCCTCAAAGATAAATAGCCAGAAATCCATGTTGCCATTAGGAGAAATGACTCAACTGTCTCGTTAAGAGATGTGCGGCGTTTCAAGGCTGCCTTCGAGGTTGTCCAATCCTTTGGGATTGGTTTTTTATTGCCGACTTGCAGCACACTGTAACAGTGTCACGGCTTTCGTTACTGTTACCAATTCAACCTCAAAGACACTACAGTAGTAAGGGAGCCGAAAAGTGAAGAAGATCCACAGATATGCGGAATATACTCCTCCGCCCACACTGTCCTCCAATTTTGAGCCATGTGTGTATGCATAGATGGACTCGCCTTGTCTTACATCGTCTCATTCCTCCTCTTACCTTGAGGGTAGGAGAGTCGTGAACGTTGTAATAGCAAGTGTATGTGGGAGTGCATAGTCCACCAGTCCGGGAAGTTCCGAAATGTCAGCCATGATTTTTCTGTGAGCGTAGTCCGTGATTGGCCACTTAGTTAAAGTTTTCAGCCTTAATCAAGCTTAATGTCGCATATAATACTTTCGTTGTAGTTGACATTGCACCGGTTATAAGGAAAGATGCGAGTCTTTGAACCTTATCAACTCCTTTGATGCTCACACCCTTCTCAACGCATTCCAGAGAATTTGTCGAACTACCAGTGTTGCATTCTAAGTTCCAGTCTCCATTCTTCCCCAATTAACTTTCCGCAAGAGTTGAAGGCCGCCATAGCTTTGCGTGCTCTATCTGCGACTGTGAACCCCCAATTTTGTTTCCTCTCCAGTACAAGGTCTATATAGCCCTTTCTGATACTCTAAGGGACTTTCCACCTGGGGATATTTAGTTTTCAACATAAAGGTATAAATTCATTACATATTATATTTTCCATATTATTTTCAGATTTTAAAATAGAATTGTTTGCTGGTTCCTGGCAAGATGTATGGCTAGGCACAGATTTACAATGGTATTTGGATAGCTAAGCTCTGCACTTTCTAAGCCACACAATGCAATACTTTACATACACATGAGTTGTATAAGCAGCTAATACTTTACAAATAAATTGTCTAATAACTCCTTCACGCTGTTCCTCGAATCCTGCGCTGTTAGGTATGCGAAAGTCAAGCGTTTCATATGCCTTTCATCATCATACAATTTTATATTATTCCTATGCTGCTGAATTACATTCAGTTTTATCACTAAAACACTTATCTCTACAGTTGACTTAGTTTTGTTTATCAATTTTGCACTTTATGCAGCAAAAATTTGGAGTAAATTGACAAAATATTATAATCAACAGATTTTACGCTTCAACAAATTTCACGTAATCGCACCGTCACATGCGAAAATATTGATGAAAACGTATGCGTGTATGTGACGAGTTTAATTTCTCAAAACGATTCTTTTTTAATTTCACATAAAAGACACTGCAAACATACAATTTGTCAAGATAGTAAATGACATGAAATTCAGCTTGAACAAATTCACCAAACCACGAAAAGACCGTTTTAAGATCAAATTAAGACTCGTGAGCACCTTCTCCATCGCTCTTCCACCTGCACACAAATTAGCTACCTTACACGTGGATCTCTCTTCTTCAGGCTAGGTCGAACCTTCGAGGGTATTTCGTTCATAGAAAAACTCCTGATGGAAACCAGTTTCCGCTTTAAGATGGCACAGAAAACCTTAGGCTCCTCAATTTGTGGAACGGCAAACCACAATTAAAAATAACACATGAGCTGAAAAGTTCCGGGCCTAAAAAAGAAAACAAGTTTTGTTTTTTTGCTTAGAATTAGCTTTATTCATGAATGTAGTGAATGTCAACAAGAACAACGCAATCATTCCAGCGGCGCTCTATTATTTCAGTACCACTTTTGTAGAATCATTTGCCTCAAAGTAGGCCTCAGTTTCAGCTATAACCTCTTCATTCGAGCGAAATTTCATACCCGTGATTTTAGTCTGCGAACTGCCAGTAGTCGCTGGGAGCCAAATCTGAGGAATACGGTGGATATGGGAGCAATTCGGAGCTCAATTCATATAGTTTTGCCATTGTTTTGATTCACTTGTTACTGACTTGCTTTTGGTCAACATTGAGCATACGCGGCACCCATTTCAAGCAGAGTTTTCTCATAGTCAAATGCTCATGCAATGTAAATCCTACTCATTCTTTTGATATCTTTACGCTATCTATCAGCTAACTCAAGGAACTGCACTTTTGGATCATTCAAAACGATTTTGGCCATTTTTTTTTATCTTTTCTGGTGTTACCTTCTCATTTGGACTTTCACTGCGTTGCGCTTCATCGGTGTCTCTACGGCCACTTTTGAAGTTAGTAAACCATCGCATTATTGTTTTTTCTGATGTAGCGGAATCCCGATAACTCTTTTCAAACCATTGCTTGGCTTGAACGGTATTTTTTTCCAACCAGAAGCAGTGTAAAATTAAAACACGAAAATCTTTTTGATGTATCGGAAATTAACAAAAGTAGCGTCACTCTTAGCACAATAGCTCACAAATTAATGAATATAATATCAAAAAATTTTAACAACTGCCTTTTTAACCGCTTTTTAACAGCTGTACTAACCGAAAAAGAGGGGAATAAAAGTAGTGCCATCTATGTGTTAGGTCCGGGACTTTTCAGCCCATGTGTTTGAAGCTTAGTCTTAAGCCACGAAAAGAATTATGTGTTTAACAGTTTATCATTATTATATTGTATATATACATATTTAAATAAATACAAATATGTATATATGGCGGCCGCCGTAACTGAAGGGTTGATGCGTGACTAATATTCGGAAGTGCGTAAGTTTGAATCTCCGCGCATCGAACAAAAAAAGGATAGAGAAAGTTTTTTTAATAGCTGCGGCACCTCGGCAGGCAATGGCAAACCTCCGAGTGTATCGCTTCCATGGAAAAGCTCTTCTTAGAAAATACCTGCTGTTCGCAGTCGGCTTAGAACTGTAGGTCGCTCCATTTGTGGAAAAGCTTCAAGACGTTCACCACAAATAGGAGGAGGAACTTGGCCAAACAACCAAAAAGGGTGAATATACGAGCATATAAAATATTTTCTAACTTTTCCTGACTAAAATAACGTACGCATAACTTCTTAACCTCAAACAATTTATCATAAAAACGAGACGCACTCACAGCAGGCTATTCAAGTGCATATGTATGTGTGTATATGTGTGCACAATGAAATCACTTATCTGTTGGCGCATAGATTCTTCGCTACCTTGCCTTGATGTAGCTGATTCCATATTGTCACAACAAGCTTATTTGTAGGTATGTATGTATATACACTCACCTATACATATGTGATGAAATGTAAATATTTTTGGTTGACTTTGCGAAAACATGTAAGCGAAGGAAAAACAGCAATAACCATCAGACTTTAACGCCCTTCTGCACTTGAGCGTCCGAAGGAAAGAAACCTTATTAACTTTATTATTTTTCTTTAATAGCAGCAACTTGCTTTTTTGGTGCTGTACGCATTCGTATGTATCTTTTCATTATCTTATTTACGTGAGTATTTATGTGCACACTTACACACTTATATAAGGATGCCGTAAGTCCCCTGTGTACAATAAGGAAGCCTTGCAATAACATATTGCTAAGGGCAAGGAAAAGCTGTCCAACACGTATCGCCTAAATTAGTGTTTATTTCTGCTGAAGAAGGTATTTCTTGGACAGCAAATTAGTAAGTAGAGTGAATTTACTGATAGCCAACAATGTACTCGTACCTAACTTAAGCCCTAATACGTATATTTAGGACAGTCTCCGTAAATCTGGAATATATGTATGTAGGGAAGCCCAAAATTGCAAAAAAAATAATGTACTTTAACCACTTAAGGCATGAATTAACAAAGCCTTGAAAAAAAATTTTGTTATTAAATTATCAATGCATATTATATGTATTTACGTCACAAATGACCCGGGCTACTTCAGCAGCTTTTTGACCTCAATGAAAAGCAAAGAAGAGCAGCTATCGAAAATGTTGATTTTTGTCTCCTAGGTTTCCATTTCTAAGGCTCAAAACTCATAAAGAATTGAATAAGTCAAAAATACGATTAACATAGTTTTGTAGAGAAGAAAGAGTTGTACCGAATGAGGGCTTACCCTTCGCTGAACAGCGAACAAATCGTTGAAAAATAAAAGAAAATATGGCAACGCTATGAACTTACTCCCCAATCCAATATAAACAACGCAAGAAAGCAAAAAACAATAGCTAATAACAAAAAGAAACCGTTAATAGTTTGAAGAAAACACGACAAATAGGCTCGACATTTCTGACTATCTACTGAGTAGCATTTTTGGCCCAGTCCATAAAACACGTGCACGCTTGTTTTCTAGGAGCGATGAGTAGTTGCAAAATTATTTTTTTGCTAATTTTCATTCGAAATTTTATATGTTTTTTACTTATGGATGAAATCTCACTGTACACAAATTTTAATTAAATTTTTTTTTTTAATTTTGTAGTACGGATTACAATATTTCTTCTTTTGCACGGTTTTTTGGGAAAAATATTTAAAGTTTAAAGTACTTTCTCATTTTACACGATTTTTTTTAAGTTGTGGAACCTAATCCCGAAATTCGTATTTTTTTACGCGATTTTTTTTTTTTTTTTTTGTTGACATTCTAAGGAACGAATCTACTACATATGTAAAAACGGAGTTGAGTGTGTGCCACTAAAGTTGAAATTGTTGGAGAGATTCACTTCCATTGTATGAAATTCCAAAACAATTTAGAGTTTTAGGACTTTATACTATATTAGTTTCAAACCCTAATAGATACGCCATTTTTATAAACAAATTTATCGGGACAGCAAAACTTTTCCATATAATAAAGTTATTTTGTCGTATCATCTATAGAATCTATTTTTTAAACAACTTATAAAATATCTTCCAGAAATTTTTTAGTATTTTTGAACCTTTTATATACTAGAGCAGTATATAATCCTTTTGAAAGATTCGAGGAATATTCTCGTTTACAAATTCAAAGATTTTCTGTTTAAATAATTGGAGACGGCTTTAGAAACCTTCATTGGCTATGTACTTTGGAGATACACTTATTCACTACAATAAAATCACCAGAGCTATAATTGAACATAACAAAGTTGTTAATTTCATATTTTTATATTGAATTTTATGATTATCCAAAAGTAAAGGAGAATATTGAATTTAATGATTACCCATGTTGCTTATTAACTGAAGGAAAAGGATATAACTATTGGGAGATATTGAAACTTAGGTCGCTGCATATAAAAGCAATATCTGGGATTTTATTAATAGTATTACAAAGTTTTTGATTTCAACTAATTACACACTGTAGAGATTATACAACGATGCTCTATGGAGGCTTTGCAGTCACTGCATTGATGACAGCAGCACTTAGAGCGGTAGCAGACGGGGACTCTGCGTGGGCAGCAGAGTGAAATCTTAGGCAGGCACACATATGTATGTAAATTCACAGAAGGCGAATGAAGCCACGCACATATTTGGTATTTGGTGCAAGAATGATTGAGCTTATTGGAGCAACATGCAGCGCTACGCAGGTTATAGATTTCTAATTTTAGCAGTGAAGCATTGTCAGCGACTTTGTTATTCAGTATAGCTTGCATTGAGCGAGCATCGAAATGCAGGCCTTAGATTTCATTCATCACTCAAAGAGCAGCAATTTCTTGTACTACCCTGTTTAATACTAATTAAAGCATATTATTATGCTCCTGCGAGCTAGAGTTTGAGTTGTTTGTGTGAGAGTGGAAAGATGCTTATTTTTTTACCGATTTAGCAACAACATTATCAACCGGCGCTATCAACGCAGAAGTGGAGCGCATAGATGAACGGCGCACAGTCACACAAACTTTGTAAAAAGGCTTCTCCGAAGTACAAAAGTAAGTAAAAAGGAATTGTTAAGGAAGCCCCAATCCTCTCTCATTTAATGGTAGAACCGTCACGGGGACTCTCGTCGAGTTACTTCACCTTACCGGTAGTTTCTCGCTATGCCACTGTGACCGGGAGTTCAACTGAGCCTAATATATAATAGGAGTACCAGTCGAGAGGAATGAGGCATTCTCCCACTAATTTCGAATGCACTAAACGTGAGAACGGAACCCAAATGCCGCTTTTTTTGTCGGCGTAAATGTTTACCTCCCTTACAGTAGTTAGAAAAGTAAGCAGCCAATGCTTCTTTAATTACGGCTACCACCGCTTGGAACACTACAGTGGTCTTGTAGCATAAATTTGCATTTGAAGGAGGTTCCTCTCAAAATGCTATTTATTTATAGTTACTATACGTTATAGAATAAAATAAAGAGAATATGTTAAAAAATTGTGTCTATGTAAAGAATTTGAGTTCAAAACTTTGTTGTTATTATCTCAAACTCCTGCATAGAGTTATCTTTGTATTTCGAATATGTGCTGGGCTTTTTTTTCTTTTGAGAATTATTTTGTATCGCCTAAACATAACGGTTATTACAATTTTTTTCTTTCATACACTTTTTTTTTAACTACTCCAGAGGTTCTCACAATAAATAAAATTGGGTAACTGTACTAGAATAAGCATAACTTCAATCACATTGATCCGAAAATACTTGAGCCAAGTGTTCGGGTAATTATCCTACTGAATGTTACAAGTTTAAATAATTTTCTGCTTCAACAAGGGTTAGTACTATTTATATATTTCAAGTTCAGGAAACTATTTACAGAATTTTGTTTTGACAACTGACTGAATACCTTTTAACAAATGCTAAATAAGAAACCTGGAATTTAGTAAAATATGTTTGGTTTCACTCAAGATTCGTATAAATATATTTAAAATACCCTTAGAAAAATATGGATTTACGAAAATTACATTTCAGAAGTTCTGGATTTTTAACTTGTTATAAATGTCTCTGATAAATGCGAAAGCATTGATTGAACTAAAAGTCACCTTGTAAACCCTGAATAAGAGTTTAGGCCACAAGGTAAGACTTTTGCTTTGTCAGCAAAGGTAAGACTTTTGCTTTGTCAGCAACGCCCGATGGTTGCGGATACCCATATCGGAATTTTTGGCGAAATGGTCACGAAGATCGAGTGCAGTGTGAGACGGTGCATTATCGTGATGCAAAAACCAAGAGTTGTTGGCCCATAATTCTGGTCTTTCTAGACGAATTGCTTCACGTAAACGAAGCATAACGCTCAAATAATATTCCTTATTAACAGTTTGGCCAGGTGGAAGGAATTCATAGAGCACCACGCCACGAAAATCGAAAAAAACTGTCATCATGACCTTTATTTTTGAACGACTTTGACGTGCTCTTTTCGGTCTGGCCTCGCCTTTAGCACGATATTCGCTTGATTGCTCGGTTGTTTCAGGGTCGTAAGCAGAAATCCAAGTCTCATCTCCCGTAATGATGCATTTGAGCTTGTCCTGATAGTCTGAAATCATTGTTTCACACACATCAACGCGACGACTTTTTTTCAAGAAATTGAGTGTTTTCGGTACCAAACGAGATTTGACTTTTCGTAGGCCCAAATGGTCTTTCAAAATGGTTTTCACAGATCCTTCTGATATTCCGATCATATCAGTAAGGTCTTTAACAGTCAACCGACGATTTTTGAGCACTAACTCCTTCACTTTATTGACGTGTTGGTCATCTGTTGATGACGTCGATGGTCGTCCGGAGCGCTCCAAGTCATCAACACGTTCTCGACCCTCTTAAGATTTTACATATTAAACATAAGCATTTTTCTGCGACATGGTCGAATCACCAAATGCCTTCTGCAACAAGCTTAACGTTTCCGCAGCCGAAATTTCATTCCGCAAACAAAATTTGATGGCACTTCTCGGCTCAATCAAATCAGACATTGTAAAAATCGAAAAATGCACTCTTGGTCGTTTGGTAAACACAAGCGTAAATATATTACTGATAATGACATTCACATGAAAGTTGGCCCAGATGTTATTAACAGTGCTGCCAACTCATGAAAAAAATAACTAGAGAAAAATTTTTATCCCGCGAAGTTTGACAAATAAATTCACCTTACTTTTTGCCCACAGTATTATATTGGAAAGCCTATATGTACATTTCGCTTGTTTTGATGCTTAGTGGTTAAGTCGTAAGGACTTTTTTTCGAAAATCCTTTTTTTTGGAAATAAACTTACAAAGGACTCTGATGGTTCCAAATGCCTCCCAATAAGCAAAACAAAAATTGCGTTACAAAAGAAACTCCTGGCAATAATAATTTTGCGTATGATGGCACAGGTTGTATGCTAATTCAACCATTCTGACTTATTTTCAATAGGGTCAACTTTATGTGAATAAACCAAAAACAAACGTTAAAATTTTAAAGCTTTAAAAGATAGCATTTTACACGAAATTTCTTGGATGCTTTAACTAGTACTGTCACCAATCAAGTATCTTTGTGTTTGTTGTACGTCTTGCTTCAAACGTAAGCTGCGACATCTCTCGAACGAATAGTTCATATTATTCTTTTTTTTTTGGGCAAATTATATGCGGTTAATAATTTTAATTACTTTTGCGTAACAGTACCAAGCGATGATGTCTTCCGTTTTCTACCTCGGCAGAAATCGGCATTGACTACTTTTCTGGCCAGCCTTCAATAGCGAAGCACAACCCAGAATATGTTGCATATATGTATATCGGTGAATATATTGCTCTTTCGGTTCTCAATTTTATCCTAAGGCAACGTTTTTCTTCTGGGCAATACTTTCCTTTTTCTGCTGGAGCAAATAATGAATCAATAGTATTAGGTTCTCTTACTTCCGTTAAAAGGACAATAAAGGGCATGATATTATGGCACGTACCATTCGACTTAAAAGCATTGAGTAAGTAGTATAGAGGGACACATTCGCGAATAAAAATTATGTAATAACAGCAAGAAAAATATGTTGTTTGTCCCTTTTTCATAAGTAAGAAGTATGAAAAGAATAGAATGAGAAATTACCTTGTCGAAAGGCGGCCAACGTTGGCTTTGCTCGTAGACAGTAAAGAAGGAATAAGGACTCCATACAAAAAGTGGGAAAAAATAGGAAAAAATACGTATTAAATAATAGTACGCATAAAAGTGTGTTGCGTAGTGGTCTAGAGTACGCTGAAGTCGAAAATCAAGTTTATTTTTTTTTTCATAAATTTTATATTTTCGATGAAATTAAGTCTAATTAACTGTTATTTTCTGTTCTGCAGCATTACCTTAATAACAAATACGTCTATATTTTGGATAAACATTTTTTTTGCTTTTTGCTCTCTCAGAAAGCATTGCGCAGCGAAGCAAATGCTGAACCGAACGCTCAGAAAAGCAACACGATTCGCTAAAAATTCTGAAGAGTTCGTATTTGTTGTTATAAGCAAAATGTATATGTAAACTTAGATGCAGTACATGCAAAAAAAACAAAAATACAACCCGCACTCTTGTTTCAAAGTACATTTCTAACTTCAGGGCTATATTTCTTATTTTGTATTATTTTTTTATTAATTGTATAACCTCATTCTTATTACTCAATGCTTGAACCAATTTTCAAATCACTTTTGCAACTCTAAAGTGAACTCCTCGCTAACGAACTGTTTAACGAGCTTCAACAGCTTTTTCAGGCGCTGTAAAACGCTGACTTCGCATTTTATTTTTCATGTTCGGAAAAATAAAAAAAGCATTAGCTGCCAATCAGTACTGTAAGACGGATAATTTATTATCTCGATCTTTTGAGCGTTCAAAAATTCCCTTCTGTAAGCCGAACGCCAGAGCACGTGAAGGATGATTCGTATTCGGCGATTGGATTTCCTTAATTCTTCGAAGAAATACCTTTCACTCACTTGTCTATTACTCAGAATTTACTGTTTTAAGTTTCTCATGACTAGAATTTCCGAAAAAATAGGTGAACATTTGCTCTGAAGTGCTTCTTCCGCGAACACATTTTGTTAGAATAAGCTCGTTTTGGAACACCCACAACGTCGATTGCTTTTTATTTCGGGCTCATATGCTGTAACAATATGGTAGAAGTGGTTTGAGGCACCACAGCGGAATCTTGTCAGCATTGCTTTATATCAATCGCCACGAATCTTTTTTTGTTGGGTTCGGGTTCCTACGGTTGTATTGCTTGACGTAAGTCAAATTAAAAAGGAGAAATAATGGGGTCCTCCGCGGCAGCGCCCCATACCGCAGTAAGGCCATAGTTACTGTCGAAGGAGGGCTGGTGTTCGAGAGGGAAGTTCGGTTAGTGATGCACATGTTTTAATTCCCTGCACCATTCAGCCCTCGGCACAATTCCAAGCACACCTTGACTTGGAAATTGGGTTCGTTTTAGTTCTCTCCTTGGTTCATTGACCCTACGTAAGCCCTTACACCGCGGCAAGGTATACAATCGTCGAAAGGGTATTTTTTGGGCAAACGGCAAATTATGCTGTATTCAACGAGAACAAATCTTCTTTGCGAACAAATGACCATGCAATATTGAATGTATGCTGGTTCCAGGATGTCTCTACCTCGTGATATGTCACATGACGCTCTTACGTTATCAATTGATGCACAGCATTGACTGTTTCTGACACAAAATGATTGAAAAATTTGTAACCAAATAAATTTGCATCTTCTAATTTAGCTAAACTGCTTACTCGAATGCTTCGTTGAAATGAAAGATGAAATAAATATTCATCACTTATGACAAATCCCAATTGATGTAATTTTTAGTCTCAGTGCACTGGATATAGGCGCGGCAATGATTCAAGAAGCGAGCACAAGAAAATTACCAGCTCATGCAGGATTGAAAAAATCATGTTACGCAGTCGCAATGTGAGGTCTACAAACTATATTATATCTCTTACTTATTTTTGTTTTTTTTTCCTAGTTCACTCCTCTCGGGAGCATAGGGCCTAGACAAGATGTCTTGCGTTGATTTCGTTAACCTATTTGACTTCTGACAGGGCAGGTGATTAGCCTGCCGCTACCAGTCCTAAATAGTTGAAATGCCCACCTGTCGTTGCTTAAGAACAACGCCTTCTTACTGCTTGGAGCGCCATCTGTATTTCACATTTTTCGGTCACAAGGATCACACAGATGGTTGAGGACACGCTAAATTTGATGTGCCTGCGCTATTACCACGCCAGCAAGAGGAAGCGGGCAACCGCGCGATAATAGCGCAGACACACCTTCAAATCTTACTTACACACACCAATTCCCACTGTTGAGGGCACGCGACTTATTAAAAAACAATGGATTCGAAATAGTAAAGGGTTTTGTATATCTAAGAGCCGTAATTATCCCTGAAGTGTTGAAATACAACCATGTATTGCTGTTGCCAAAATGAACAAACAACAAAAACAAATTATCTGTCTAATTACATCCAAATAGCTTTGTAACGCAATAGCCTGAACGCCGGCTAAATCAAATAAAGCGGCAATTAAAATTATTAATATTAATTAGAGCTAAAGTTCTCAGCAATACTAAAAATCCTTTGTGGATTAACGAAGTCGAGTTAGTGTAGCCAGCAGAACGTTGAATATGTGATTTTGTCATAAAAAAAGATTAATAGCATAGCGATTTAAGAAGTAAACTCGTAGCTGCAGCCTTAATACTATTCACTGCTAGGCGAAGACGAGGGGTATTGTCCTCTTCGCCGTAAGAGATATTCGATGAAAAATAACGTGGGATTTCCTTGGGTGCCTTTTTGTTGTTAGTTGCTCTTGCACTGCATTAATCTCAGCACAAACCATTTCAAAACGAAGATTTACATGAGGATTAATGTGAAAACTGATTGATGGTAACAGATTTCTTCTTATAAAAACGTGAACATACATATATAGACACACAGAAGGAAATAAATGTACACACAGTGACACATTTTTGGATAATTTATGATCAGAAATAAAATGAATGGACTATGATTTTTGAGTTACAGCATCGAAAATAATATCTTTCTGGTATAAAGAAGCACCGCACAGTGGCACTTGCAAAGTAATATAAATTAATTTCTTAACTAGAAATGATGTTGAAGACAATTGTCCAAAAAGTGTTGTCTTCTATTTATTATATTGTTTTAGTAACTAAAATTAAAAAACTTTGTTGGAAATGGTCCAGCAAGCAGGTAACTGGGTGCCACATCAATTGAAGGAGAGGGATATCGAGAGACGTTCGGTGACGTGTGAGATTTTTCATGAACGGCAGGAAAGAAAAAGTTGTTCTGCATCGCAACATCACTGGCGATGAAAAATGGATCTATTAATGATAAACTCAAGCGTCGAATATGTTGGAGCCTGACAGGTGAACCAGGTCCATCGACAGCG
>JAYXIM010034300.1:0-34058 GCA_037575425.1 Anastrepha fraterculus | reverse complement strand
GTCTACACTCAGCCAGAATCGGTTTTCCTTGAAACGAATTCTGTAGAAGTTGCCTCGATGTAGGGGGGAGGAGAGTATGCAACACCATCTATGCCACCATCCGCAAAAATCAAATAGAGGAGCTCGAACGTGAAGTCCTTATTCTACGCCAATAAGCCAACCGCCTTGAATGAGCTCGAGATCAACAATCAAGATGATAATGCCAGAATAATGTGACTCATAGAAGTCCGAGTCATCAAAAGTTGGACCAATTACTGCTAAATGCACTGCCTACAATGCCGAGGCAGCCACAAGAATGAAGTGCTAATCGATTCACAATGGAATGAATGTGCCCTCAGTATCAACTCTGGTTACCTGGTTCTTTTATTCCTATTTTTTTACCTGGTGGCCCTATATATTCTTGAACATTTACGCCGAGCGACAGTCGGCTTTAGTTGTTTCGGCTTCTGTACCTCTCGCTTCGGTAAACAATTCGGTTAGCGTTTTCTTCGTTATCAAAGATCAAGCGGGCAAGGTAGCCGAATGACTTGGTGCGTGACTACCATTCGGAAGTATACAGGTTCGAGTCGCTGTGCAAGAAACAGTAACTTATAGAAAAAAACACTGCGGTCGCCCTTCGGCAGACAATGGCAAACCTGCGAGTGTATTTCTGCCATGAAAGAGCTCCTCATAAAAAACTTTTGCTGTTCGGAGACGGATTAAAACTGTAGATCCCTCCATTTGTGGAACGAAAATGAGACGCATACAACACAAATAGGGAGAGGAACTCGGCCAAATGCCCAATAAAGAGTGTGAGACTTTTATATATATTTACATATATACAGTCAAACTTCTATAACTCGAATCACCATTGAAAGTATTTCGACTTATGGAGGTTTTGAGTTATACAATATTACTATTTTTTTTTTGTTTTTAACAAACTCCAAACATAAGTAAAATCAGAAAATTAAAATACTCTGAAATTAGTGACTGACATCCTAATTTCCTTTCGGAGCTTTAAAAAGAGATGCTAATTTGTTCCTTGCCTTATGGGGACCGTCAGTTGAAGTGTCATTTGTTTATAATTCGAAGTAAGTGCCGAAATTCTTACCCGAGTTATAGAGAAATTCGGGGTAGAAAAGTTCTTGTTAACAAACTAAAATTGAGTCTATATTTCTCTCTAAAAGCTATTGCCACTCGACTTAGTTCGAGTTATTGAAATTTCGAATTTTAGAAGCTCGAGTTATGGCAGTTTGAATGTATGATACTCAGAAAATTTCTACAAATTTTGCTTGAAAAGTTGATGGGTTTGATGAAATCTTTAAGAATTTTGAAAAATTTAGTGCAAAATTTTGAGCTTTGCGCTATATGGTTTTTGTTGTAGTATGAGCTAATTTTTTATAAAATATGGTGATGGGTTCTTCTGGGGCGCTTGTCGTATACTCAACAGAGGTAGCGGCAATTAAAGAAGCAGCTGATTGGCTGCTCACTTGTGTGATAACTGTCACGGAGGTTAACAGCCGACAGCCAAGCGACAATCCGGGCGCTGACTTCGACGATGGTACACTCGAAACTTGTTGCGGAGTGCCTGACTTCACTTTCCATTGCATCCAAATTCTTCAATGTACGAGTATAGCTCATCTGAGCGGGCTAGGTAGGGGACCTATGCGGTAGTTACCCCCGCGAAACGAGGATTGGGATCTCATTGACCTGCTGTCTGCTCTTGGCGAGGTAGGCTTCTCATCAACTCAACGAGCGCTGGGAAAGTATACAAACTTGTAAGGTCGCGAAATCTTTCTGGTCACGAGTGTATCGGAGGTGCTCGAGGGATCTCCTGAAGTTAGCAAAAACTCAGCTCTCGAATTTCGTGGGTGCCCTTACAGGACATTGGCCGCGTGGTACACATGCTGTGAAAGGCGACATTACTTCGAGTCCTGTTTTGGAATCATCTCAGCACTTTCTCCTTAACTAAGATTTAAGCATCTTGGCTCTGATCTCTTCGTCACGCCTCCTCATATAGTAGTCATAGATATTAAAACCTAATGAATTTCAGCAGAAGTACGAAGCGTAAATCAGTCATCCTGCGGTTGTCTTCAACAAATACACAGCCCCCTCCACCACTTTCTTCCCAGCCTTCTTATCTCCTTTACTATGGTATCCAAGAGGACGAATTTTCGATTTTCGTCCAAGTGTGCCCTCTCTATGGGCAACCATTTGAACCTAACCTAGTGGTGGGTTTATAATTTTAAAACGAGGTGTTCATTTATGGTGTGGGAGGAAATAGTAGTGGTACGAATTAATGGTGGTTCGGGCAAGTACAAAAATTATGCTCGCTTCTTAGCATCTCATCATCTCATTTGGAAGAGTTGTAAATACTCAGAAATACTCATTTAAAAAAAAAATTATTTTTTACCTACTATCTCAAAGAAAATTTTGCGCAAACAAACGCCATCAAGCTCTTTCTTTTTTACTCTGTTTACATGTAATACGATTTTTCTTTCAAACAAATCGATCCGCCTTAATGTGCATATATCGAATTATTTTTAACATGCACAGTAAATGATTAGGCGGCATTTATATGTACTACTATTGCTCGCTATTGATATGTTTGCAAATGCGCATTAAGTTGAATTGTTTACTCTCCTAATTTAACTAAATTACACAAGGCGTTGTTGTTGACTTTTCTTCTATTTCTAACTGAAAGGTGCTTAAGTATTTAATCATTTTATTACCGAGCAGAAAAATTATTTCTTTAAATAAAGGCATTTCTCATACTCGTATGATAGAAAACTTGTATCAAATAAATAAACAAAGCGCCAAAAACTCACCCCCAACCTTTAACTAAATACACCCCTAATAACAGGACTGACCATGAGCAAAAGCATATTGGCGGCATTGTTATTATTCCGCTTCTTGTTTGAAGTTTTTAGTTTTTGTTTACCTGCAGTTACTAGGGCGACCAAACGACATAACTTGTCATTGCCGCTGTCATTTTCAGCAACGAGAAAAAAATATTCCACCAAATACGCACTCAACTGCGAGTTAATTTAAAAATATAAACAGTTAAATAATAATAAACGAAAAATGGAAATATCCGAATTAGTGTCAGCGCGAAGATTTCGCGAATTCAATACGCAACAAAAAGAGGAATTGTATGAAACTCTGCTGCAGTTAATTGTGGCCATCGACGAGATACCTAAGAGGTCCTTACGGCGCACTTTGGACGTCACCTTGGCCGTGTTGCAGTACAAGGGCGAACAAGTAGCAGCCTTACAGCTGCAACTAGAAGACAAAGCGAGCAGTGAAGGTAAGCTGGAGCGCAAAAAAAAAAACAGAAAACTACTTTTGTTTCAAAATATTTGACGAGGAGTTGGTTATTTGTGTAGATGACTCGCGCACAGACCGTTTAGTGGATGAGAATGAAAAACTTAAAGTTATGTTAGAAAAGCTAGAAGATGAAAAGGCGGAGCTTAACGGCAAAATTAAGGAGGTAATTCTTGGTTTGTTGCAAGGCAAATATTGTATATTTCATATAAATGCATTCCTTGGGTGGCTCAAGAATTTTTTAATTTTTTTATTTGTATACCAACAGCTCACTGAAGACATTTTCCAGTTGCAAAAGCGCATGCAAGAAGCTGCTCAAACTGCTGCAGCCGAAGGTAGCGATAAGGACTCCTCTGATCCACTTTCAGAACTGGATAAACAGGAGGATTTGTTACGAAATATCAACTCGAAGAATAAGCATATCAAGCGATTACTACGTGAAATAGAGGTGATTTATGTATATGCATAAGTATGTATTGAAGCAAAAATTATTTGAATCAATGGCTGTGCGCCTTCAAATATGCATCGCAGCAAGGGATGTTAGCCTACATAGAACAACAATAGTTTTCATGTTGTATAGTTGATACATAATAGGAATTACATGCCTTTTTAAGGAATATTCAGGAATTTCATTCCTTTTTAATGAAGATTTTAAAGGAATATTCGGTAATTTTTTTACCTTAGTATTAGCGGCCGCCGTGGCCGAAGGGGTTGGTGCGTGACTACCATTCGGAATTCAGAGAGAACGTAGGTTCGAATCTCGGTGAAACACCAAAATTAAGAAGAACATTTTTCTAATAGCGGTCGCCCCTCGGCAGGCACTGGCAAACCTCCGAGTGCATTTCTGCCATGAAAAAGCTCCTCATACAAAAAATCTGCCGTTGGGAGTCGGCAGATATATAAATATATTAACGTCCTTTTTGACTTACTTTCGCACTACTGGGAAATAATTTTACGCAATCGCAAAGTAGTGCCTATATTTCCAGCGTATACCCTTTCTGTGATTTAAATAATGAAAATTTTTAAATAAAATATTCGAGCGTTAATGCATTTTGTTTTTCGCTGTCGAAAAAATTACAAAAAATTAATGAACCTCAAGCAGCTGATTAGAGTATTAACTACTCCATACAAATAAGGCAATTTTACAAAAACAAAATGCTAGCGCAAAACAATTCAAGCAAGGAACGAAGTGAATACCCATAATATAACCCATGGGCTGAAAAGTCCCGGGCCTACCACTTAGATGGCGTTAGTTTTATTGCAATCGCCTCTTTTTCAGTTAGTACTAACCTTAAAAAAACAGCTGTTAAAATTTCATGTTATTCTATTCATTAGTTTATGAGTTATTGCGCTTAGAGTGACGCTACTTTTGTTACTTATGCATGCATATATTCATTTATCCCACTATGCCATGTCATATCTTGTAGGCGCTTCAAAATCAAAATATAGCACAGTCCAAAACTATTATCGAATGCGAAACGGAGCTGCAACAGAGCAAAGCAAAACTTCTGCAACTTAGTGCCGATATAACACTCGTTAATAGCGAGCGAAAGGCACTGAAAGAAACTGTTAATGAACTGAACATTGAAATCACGCGACTCGAAGGCAATATCACCTACCTTGAAGAGGAGCGAGAGAAAAGTGAGCGCGATTTGAGGGGTTTCATAGAAAAGTTGGAAATAAAGGCGCAGTCATGGAAAAGTATGTTGGATGCGAAGAATAAAGAAGTGAAGAAATTACGTATGCGCCTCGAAAAGGTAGGAGAGCCAGCAAGCCTCGCCGAGAGTAAAGCGCGCAGCGCCGATAAGGATGGTATGGGCAAGAATGCCACTACCAGCGATGACGAAGAAGAGACTACCAAGCTTTTACATGTAAGAGATATTATTTGTTTGCAAGTTGCATTTACATACATACATAAGCACGTATGCATACATATACTTATATATACTTCTTCCTTCCCTTTGTAGGCCCTTGAATCACGTGATAAGCATATCGAATCGCTCGAATTGAAAATAAAATATTTGGCCGAAGAAATGATGTCCACCACACAACTAATGAACCAACTCTCTGTTGAGAAAGAGGAAGCACGCAATCCCAACAAAACTCGAGCCTGCTGTAAGACCATTGAAGAATCTCTTCATGCAGCCAACGTGCGCTGCAACGAGCTCTCCGAAATGTTGGACCGCAGTGAAGAGGATAATGCGCTCAAGTCCAAGCAAGCAATGCAAGCCATTTCAGAGCTCGAAGCTTACCAACTTGGCGAAGAAGGTCTGGTAAAGACATTGCGCAAATGCACTGCCCTTGAGCAGAAGGTCATTTCACGGGACAAACAAATACGCGCCCTAATTATGGAACTCAATTCGATGCACGAAATCGCACATGAGAATGGTATACTGCGAAAACGTTTGAATATACCCGATGACATGGTAATATCGGCGAAGAATCTGATAGCCAAAGAACGCAATAAAGATAAAATGATTGAACGACTCACATTGAAGTTGCGCGCTTCAGAAGAGATGCGCCTTCAGTTGAAGCTGGACAAAAACGATTTGAGGTGGAAGATACTCGTATTCAATTATTCCCTTTTACAATGCTTATAATTAATATTTTATGAATTACAGAAAAGAATTGTTGGAGATGCAAAAGCAACTACAGACGACATCTCCACCTGCGGTTGAAGAGGACAAAGCTACCATGGATAGCCTGCACATACCTAGCGAGGTCGGTGAGGTGACCGAAAGTGGAAATGCCAGCAATGTGGTCCATAACGCTGCTATTAACTTCTGCGCGAACTGTAAACAATCCTTAGATGTGAGTTTAAAGTATTAGGTTTAGCACCCACATTTCAAAACATACTTTCCAATAGATTCCAGATGAGTGTAATCAAGCCATAGACACCACGCAGCTTAAATATCAAGATGTGCTCGATGAAAATGATACTTTGCGCGCTGGCATGTTAGAGATTCTGGAAAAACTCAGAGAATATGATGGTAAAGGAGTTGTTAAATAATTTGTATGATAGGCATTCACATTCCCATTCATGTAGGTGCGTCCGATCACATCACCATCGACACGGAAATGCTCTACCGACTGCTCGAAGCACTACGGACTAGTTCAGTGCCGAGCACTCCCAAGCGGTTACAGAGTGAATTGCAAGCTCTGAAAGCGCGTGAGGAAGCCCTACGTGCGCTCATAAAACAGCAACCGCACACACATGACCGCGATGGCAATGAGACTGATGAGCTAAGTTCAGTGGAAAGCATGCGTGAAGGTAGCGAGCTACGCAACGGCGCTGACGAAGATTTATCACTTCATTTGCCCAATCCATTGGATTCTTCCACTCGCCCTACCACGCCCAACAAAAATATCAAGCAAAAAGAACTCCCTGTCATATCAAGTGATAAGTCGATTTTTGAAGTCGAGGCGCGTGATCTGGAACTACAAGTAGCCGAGTTGAAAATTTACCGTCAGGGTTTTGAACATCTGCAAGAACAAATGAAAGCTAGTGACGTGGAGCTCACACAACGTTGCGCTGATTTGACTGCACAACTTGTGAGCGTACAACTAGAACTCAACAAAGAAAAGTGTTCATATGCTTTCATGCGCGACGATTACGATAATACCCTCAACGAAGCCAAGCAAAATTATTTACGTCATATAGAGCAAGTGACCACGCTCCAAAAAGATAAAGGCTCACTTGAGGATAAACTGGCCTGCGTTGAAAAAGAGTATAACCAATTACTGAATTCAGGAAATTATAGCAAAGAGGAATATTTACAAGTGCAAGCGGACAATTCAGATTTACGCGCGCAACTTGCGTTCATCATTGAACAGCTCTTTAGCGGTAAATTGGCAACCGACTTTCAAATTCCCGATGTGTGTGCGGACTATGGCATTATAAATGAAAATCTACAATTGGACTATTTAACGTTTGAGGAATATAAAGAGCTGCAAACAACGCTGAAGGAATCACAACAGCAGCGTGAAGAATCATTGAGGAAGTCTGCACAACTTGAAAGTTTACTGGAGATTGCTCAAAGCCAAATTCAATCTCAACAAAAACTTTTGAATGAAATCACGGATAACCATGTTAATCTGCGACATCTGGTAGCAGATCTACAAAGTAATACAGAAAAGAATCTGTTATTGGCAAAAATGCAAAGGGAACTCGATAGTGGTAAGTAGTTTTTGCTAGTCCCTATCATCCTTATTTTGCTAAACTGATCATTATGCATTTGTAGTGCACTAGAGGTGTGAAACCAACGGTTATGGGCGCGATAGGGACTGATAGTTTTTGAAAAACCTACTATCGATAAAATACAGGGTCCGGCACTCGAAGTGTAACCAATTAAAAAAAAAATAAGCTTGGAAAATTACTTTTATTCCATTCGAAGTACAAAATGTGTGACAATAATACAAAATTAAGAATCAATTTACTTTTGCTCGATATGACCATTTTTACCCTAATTATGGCCTTGAGACGGTCCAGAAACGCATCGCAAACAGCCCAAATGTGACTAACAGGTATTTTAGCCCCTCTCGCAGACAATGGCTTTCTTCAGCGCCTCGAGACTGGTGAAACTTTTAGTTCGGACCTTGCTCTCCAAAATGTTCTAAAGTGAATAATCCATCGGACTCGCGTCTGGTGAATTTGAGAGCACTAGTTTATGCAGATTCTGCTGTTATGAAGAAGAATCCATGGAACACTTAATTACCAATTGTGAAGCATTAAGTCACAGTCGACACCGAATACTGGGCTCTTACCTACTGAATACTTACAAATGTTCCCTCCTAGTAGTTGGTTCGATTCCTCGCATACTAAATAATTAAAACTAAGCACTTAGGGGCACATAATAGACCAATCTGACCGCAGTGCATAAAGACCTTTACCATTGCCATCACCACCACTACCACATGGTGGTAAGTCATGCGGGCTACCGGGCTTTCATATTATTTTGTTAACACAGATCCGTAAGATGCATCTATTTCTCAGTTTATTCCAAAATTTTTGAGCCTTGTGACCCGGTCATTCTAGAAAGAGAAAATAGCATCATTACTTGGGAAGATTTTGGTATGCAAGGCATGGAAAATAGCTATCGAGATTAATTTTGTTATCTACGAGTATTTAAAAAAAAATATTAAAAAACTAGCCACTAGCAATAATCTTTCACAATAATTGTGGAACATTTTCCATGAAATTTTTTTTTTTTTAGCCAAACAAGAGTTGTCGAATTTGCGTTTTGAGTTTGACCAACTAAAGCAGAAGTGCTCGGTACTAGAACGTGATTCAGATGCTAAGGACCAAAAACTTATCCAACTCACCAAGGGCTTCCAGTTGGAACGCAATTCCAAGGATATCAAGATCAAGTAAGAACGAATAAGCATTTTACACACACAGTTTTTTCACTGAATTTCCATTTTTACAGGTTTCTGCAAAAATCGTTATATGTTTTGCGAGAAAAATACGCCAAATTCACACCGCTTATCTTCCTGACAAATTTTGTTTTTGCATATACCAAATTTACAAAGAAATCTCTTCGAAGCACTGAAAATGATAGAACCGATAAACTCGTTGAGAATGTTAAGGAGACAATTATGGCTAAGTTAAAAACTGAAAACTTGTTTGTGGACGATTCCCATAGCTTAATCAAAGTATAACAAACAAAATTAGCTGAAATCTATTTGTTACATAAAACCGTAAATATATATTTTTTTTCAGCTCATTAAATCAGAAACGCAGTGTAAATTGCTGGAAGAAAATTTGCAAGATTTGCAAAGGAAGTACGATTCCCTGGAAACAGAGCTGCTGGAGCAACGCATACGTTCGGCGAATGAATCTGAGCATTGGCAAACAGTAGTCGCGATTTTCGGTAACAGTGTAAGCGAGAGCCATCCGAGCACTACAAGTGATGAGAAAACGCACCAACCTGCCGAGAAAAATGAAGAAGAATGTCTCAGCGCGCATCAAAAAGATGTAGCCACCAATACTGATGCACCAGTGCCAGCTGAACGTAAGTTATCGGCTAACGCAGAAGCGCATCCGCTTAGGAAAAAATCAACAGTTGAGATGTTAGATAAAAACCTTTCACCCATCGGCTCCCCTATGCGACGCATACAAAAAGTAAACGCTACAACACAAACCTCTGAGGAGCTGAAAGAAGTCCATGCTGTGGAAACGCGTAATGTAGAAAATAAATCACCCGACCAATCAAGATCAATGGAAAAAGAAGCGACACGCTTAAGCCCACCACAGTCGTCTCAAGAGCTTGAACAATTTGCTAATGATGCTAAAGAGCCAATCGAACTAAAAGATCACCTAATTAGCAAAGAAACTAACGATGCCGTGGTACAAACGGAAAGCGAAGTGACGGAATGTCATAGTGTACAAACCGAGACTTCAACACTTACAGAGCAACAAGTTGAAGATGTAAAGTTGTCCAAAGAGCTTGAGCAGCAAGTGAAGGAAATGCAGCAAAAATTAAAAGAACGAGACATTAGGCTTGCGGAAAATAAAAACGAGTAAGTGCGCATGAAACTTAAGAAAATGATATCTATTAAGTCGCTGAAGCCTGTTGCTTTCTACAACAATGAAGATTATGGCAAATATGGTCGAGTCTCGATCTTGTTACTAGGACCTTTTAGGAATACTCTAATAATTTAAACAAAATTTATCTCTTTATCAGGTAGTCGCCATAGCCGAATGGGTTGGTACGTGAATACTTTTCGATAGTGCCCGGGCTCGAAAACCCGGCTAATAGAATTTTTTTTCTAATAGCGGGGAGAGGCTCCGTAGGCAATAGCAAGCCCTCGAATGTATTTCTGCCATGAACAAGCACTTTATAAAATCTACCTGCCATTCGGAGGCGGCATAAAACTCTAGGTAATGATTTCCTCCATTTGTGGAAAAACATAAAGACGCACCTCACAAATAGGAGAAGGAGCTCAGCCAAGCACCCAATGCAGGATGGAATCCACTATTATATATTGTATATACGTATAACTAACGGATAAATCGTTTTGCATTTACTTTCTTTACATCGACAATTCTTATGTTACTTCCATCGCTGCTCAACGTGCAATCAAGTTAAAGGAGGCTGCCCTCTTGCGGCAATCTCTCAAAGGACATAGTACCATTTTTAGGAAGTTAACACGTAATTTCTCTGAACTTCGTACAGATCTCTCTATCCGCAAACTAGAGTTTGAGGGTCTTGTCAGGCAATCTTTCCAAGTAGGCAGGATTAGAAAGAGGAGAAAATCAGCACCGAAGCTGGTATCTCTGTCTTCACTGATGGAATCAGGAGTCGGGCACGGGTTTTCTCTAAACCAGTCATTTTATCTATTTCCTTAAAATTACCGAATACTGCTAGTGTTTTTCATGCAAAAGTCTTTGCAATTCTGCAGGCATGCAAAACGCTTAGGGAACGTGAAAGTGAGGGAGGTATTAAATTTTCTTCCGATGGTACAGATCCAAACTAGTGAACTCCAGTAAGAAGGAGATCAAATTTCTTGGAACGCAATCTCATGAGCTTATCTGGGTTCCAGGGCATAGGAACTTAGTGGGAAATGAAATTGCTGTGATAAGCTTACCAGGAAAGGGACTAAGCTCGTCTCAGAAACCTCACACCCGGTCATCGGTATATTCTCGGCTATTGTTAAAGGGTAAGTGCCTTATATGAGCGAGGGAGGGTTATTGTCATGGGGAGTTCCTTCACATTCGGCTGGGCGTATGTTGAATATGTCGGGGAGGATTTTGAATAGACATTGGGTAATAACTGCTCTCGGTAAGTACCATGAGATTCGAGTCCATAGGTTTGTTTGTCTTGCCCCGCCTGCCTGCCTGTCTATCTGACCGCGTCTCTATATAGGTATGGTAATGAAAAAGAGCAAATTACGCACAAACACACCCATCGTCCATATACCTATATGAATAACTGTACATTTGAAAAATCCGATATTTCACCCATTGTCTGTCAGTGATAATTGTAAATAACATACAATTTAAATTCCAGACTTTTAGCAGCTAATAAACGCATTGAGGACATTCAAGGCCAATTGGAGCTTAGTAGGAAGTTCGGCGATACTAAGACAGCTGCTCAAACGGACACAAGTCCAAAGGGTGATATTATTGAGGTATGCTTATAAATAAAATTAAATAAATAAATGAAATTTTATTCTTAGCCCTAATTTGCTTTATAGAAAACTATACTCTCATTCCACACACTACTCAGTGAAAAAGATAAGTCCATTAGTAAATATCAAGACCTCCTACAAACTGAACGTGAGCACATTCAAATTACCAATACCAAGTTGAACAATGAAATTATGGATCTCAAGACTACGATTACAAATTTGAACTTCAACATCAAAACCAAAGATATGGAAATACTTGAGTTGAAGACCAAATTGGAGAGTATTAGTGCGCGTAAAAATTCTTTAGAAAAGCTGGAACTCGCTACAGGTGCTGCCGGTGGGGGCAGCGATGATAGCGGAGATAATAGTTTGAATGAGTTAACCGATGAGAAAATCGAGGAGATGTTTCGGCAAGATCCTGTGGCAGCATCGACAGATGGACATAATGGAGATCAGGCTAAAGCGGCAATACTTGTAGATGACAGTGAGCAGTTAGAAAAGCAAGACACAGAAGCTCTGAAGGAAACGTCATCGCTGCTTAAACACATTAAAGATTTGAAGGAGAAAGCTAGCTATTGGGAGAAAACGCTGTCTGTTAAGGAGGATGAACTGAATTTATTAAAGGAAAAGTGAGTTACTACTGTTTTTTCGAACTAAAGATTCAGTTATATGTATATAGATTAAATAAAATGACGTGAACCCATTTAAAAGCTTAGGTCACATAACTTGATATTAATTTATTACAGAGTAAATCTCTATGAGCAGCGCGAAAAGTCGTTGGAGTCCACTGTTAATCCGGAAGTAGAACAATTGAGATTGCTGCTGGAAGAGAAGGACAAGCATATCAATGACCTTACGGAAACACTCAACAATTTCCACGTAACATCTTTTAAATTGAATTTTATGAACTCAAATTACATTTGCATAATCTCACCTCCAATGCCAGGACGACCAGCAACGCTACATTAAAGACTCCTCCAGTTACTCGGCCGATCAGATATCCAAACTGCATGCTGATCTAACGCGCACCGAGGCAACAAACAAAATTTACCATACACAAGTCGAAGCACTGCGACGTCAAATCTCTAGCTTGACACAACGTGAAAAACAGGCGCGAGAATTAAATCAATCACTACGCAATCAACTCATAAAACGTCCTGTGGTTTCCATTAAGTCCGAACTAAATGCACGAGTTAAAACTGAGAACCTGCAGAAACGCATACATGCACTCGAACTGGAGCTAGAAGAAGCGCGCGCCCAAATACAACGCCAACAAATTGTACTCGATGCGAAGCGTGCGAAAAGTGCAGCCGAAGTTGGTCTTTGGGAAAAACAGAAGCGTTGGCAACAGAGTGCCGAAAAATTCAAGGCAAAATACGAGGAAACAGATGGTGCTTTGGAGAAAACGCGTAACCTCTTGCAGTCTGCACGAACAATGATTGCGCGCTTGGAAAAGGAGAAACAAACGCTCGAAATAAAACTCGGCAAAGCTGGGCAATGCATTGGAATGCAGACCATGAAATGTTGTCGCACACCATCCTGCCCGAATTTGCAGCATGGTGGCAGTAACAGTGGTAAGTATACGCCTTCTGAAAGTCCAGAAACATACACGGGCGCGAGTAGCGAATGCAGTTCACCGGCACACAGTGCGATTGACCGTCATAAGCATATGCGGACACACGGACATTTCTGTGTCGGAGCTAGTGGTAGTGGCGATGTATGCAGTGTGACCGATAAACATCAACCACATTCGGAATTGATTGAGGCACTTAAAGCGCGAATTGAACTACAACAACGCAAGATACTGGCAATGGAATTGGAAGGCAAAGGCAGCAATGCGCTCACGACGGAAATGGAGAAATTACAAGAGAAGCTTTCGGAGATCGAGGCACAGAACATACGTTTGGAAGCTAAGAATTTACAATTGCAACTTGACAATGATCTAATGCGACAAGGTGATGCCACAGAGCGTTTGCAGAAGCGCATCAAATACTTGGAAGAGTAAGTGATGGCTATTGAGAATTTTTTTGTTATTCGTTATTATATCCACGCGCACACAAAGGTAAAGGAATGAAAATATAAAGTTTAGGGGAAAGACATCCATTATTTTCTCCGTAGATAGTTGTAGTGATCCATATCTCGTAAAATATCGATCAAACAATTTAAAGTTTTCGCTCGCTGTCAAGGTGACATTTCACACTAAAAATATTCTTTTGCTGTTTTTCGTTTGTTCCATACAGTTGTGAGTTACAGGATGTTAGCAATGGAAGTCAACAAAGAGAAATTTCGGTACATTTGACAATGGTGCCGATACTTGAACAGCTAATTACGTGCAATTTTGGTTTTGTCGATTAAGTTCAGGCGTTTTTGATGTTAAAGAAAGTGTCTATAATGTCGAAAATGTCAATGAAATCACGAAATAAACGAAATTGGCCAGCATGTTCGAAGACATAGCATCACCCAAGAGCTAAAGATCGATAAGTTTAAAACCATTTGCGCAAAAATGTTACATTTTATATAAATATGTACATTTTTATTGGGTATTTGGCCGAGCCCCTCCTCCGTTCCATAAATAAATAGTTTTATGCGACAGGTAAAATGGAACCAAATGTTGTAGAGATCACGGGCATCAATCAATTAAATTCCGGCATCAAAAAGTCATTTATCATGGCTCGAAAGCGTTGCCATTCACTGTTACATTGGCGCCAGTCTTGTCGTCGAAGGAATATGGACCGATGATTCCACCAGCCCATAGGTCGCATCAAATGATTGTTTTCAATGAATGTAATGACTGTTCTTGAATGGCTTCCGGTTGTTTTTCAGCGCAAATACAGCATTTTTGTTTATTGACGTAGCCATTAAGCCAAAAATAGAACTCATAACTGATCGCCATAAGTTGGCCTGAGCCCGCGATGAACACTTTTCACAGAGCGTCAATTTTCGTAACACAATTGTACGATTTGTAAACGTTGTTGAGGCGTCAGTCTCTCCCTAATGAAATTCCAATGAATACTGAAAACAATGTATTGAGTTTGACCGTAGTCACGCGTGATATAACAAAAACAAAACTTTTGGAAAAAGTGCGTCCAATCTGATCACCCTCTAAATAGGTGTAGGTGAAAATGTAAATAAAAAATTGAGTTTTCTGTACATATAAGGTTTGTTCATGCAAAAATAATCCGGTAACTTAATTTCCGAGAACTCGCTCTCAAAGAGAAACATATCAAAACAAGTACATGAACGCAAAGCCAATAACAATTTGCAAGTTTTACGAACAGCTGATTAAATTGTTGGCGGGAAAAATCACAAAAATTAAAATTTTTTTCAATTGAGGCTTGAGGCAGAAGTACACACCTCTATATCATTGGCCGGTTCCTATTTGACATGTGACTTCAAATAAACGTTTTAAGTTTTATCTAAAATATATTTACTCACATTCCCCATTTTAATCACCTTTTTTTATTTAGATATTTGATTCATTTCGCAAATTTTAATTCGAGTTTATTTTCACATCGCGATCAGCTGTTTTTCTCACTTGCAAACCCTTACAAGTAAGAATTTATGCAGTAAAAACTTGCAATTTCCCCTCAAATGAAGTGTCATTCTGCTCTCCCACTTTCCCCTACTTTGCAAGTTTTTTGGATACATGAACACCAAAACTTGATAGTTCGTAACAAATTTTACAAATTATCTGATTCATGAACAAAACGATTTTCTTTGGTAATTTCGTTGTTGACGGTAATTTACGGTTGAAAGAAAAGAATAAAGCAGTCGTGCAAATACAATTTTTTCTGATGCCGATTTGAAAGACTTCGCGCATCAATGGCTGACTTTTTGACAGTTAGAAAACTAGAATTTCCCGTCGAACTTGATAGTTTAAAAAATTCCTTGCACTATCCCATCCATTCAACTACGGTAACCGTTTTATTATAAATAATACAAAATAGGTTACAAATAACGACCCCACAAAAATAAATGCATACGTCGAAGGTAAATTTTGAGAAATGGTCGGTGCGATGCCAACGCCAACTTTTGGGTAGATTTGCGGATCTCGACAAGGACTTAAAAACTTCGCTCAAGCTTGAGGTCGCATTTTTTAATTGAAAATACTTAATTTCTTTGCATGCAAAAATTAACAGTCAACCCAAATTAAATTTCACTGTAATATGCGCGGTTATATAAATTTACTCTTTTTCTTTTTTATAGTTACATTATTGCCTTAAAAGAGGAAATGGCTCAAGCTGAAGCGCGGCGGGAATTGTGCAAATGTTCAGGCATTAAAATAAATACGCAATTGGGTCAGTCAGCTGAGCAGACAATACTTTCATTGCGTGGCATTGTGGAAAAACTGCGCGCAGAAAATAAGTTCCTTAAAGATGGTCGACGTTCTTGCGAATCACGAGTAAGTGTCGTGTCAAATAATAAACCCAATTACATGCTACAGATGTGTATACACATATTTATATATGAATTTTCTTGCACTCTCTCAGAACACAAACGAAGCAACTAGTGGAGATATGAGTAGATTACAAAAACTGTATACCGAATCGCTGGATAAAATAGCTGCTTTGCAAGTGGAGTTAAGTATGAAAGCGAAATGCAGAAATTGCTGCAAGGTTAGTTAAAGAAATGCGCTGTATCTATACAATAAAAGTTTCTACAGTTTTTCAATTGAGATATTTAGCTACTCCTCTATTATTCATATTCAAAATTTTCTTTTTACTTTACACAGACCGACACGCATCTTAATGACGAGCTGGCATTTATCAAGGAACAACTTAGTAAAAAAACGCAACTGTTGCAAAAAGCAAAAGTTCTACTCACACGTGCCGCCGCCAAAGAAAAGGTGCTCAAGGAGCAATTGCTCTTGTGGAAGCGCAAATGTTCCGAGCTTCAAAACGTTCCCGTGATAGACGAGACTAGTGAATAATTGCGCAAACTAAAGTGGAAGTACAATTTTAATTTATTACAATAGTTGATTGATTTTAATGTCATCTAACGTATTCTTTTACATCATAATTACGACAATAACGATAATATAAAACCTTTTGTTTGTATTTTCTTATAAAAACAAAAAAAAGAGATTGTTATTCATTTCATTTCCACTTCATTAGGATTGTATTTTAATTGTAGTGTGATTGTGGTCGGCATATTCACATCACTGACCATGATGCTGGCTCCGTCAACGAGCCCTAGCTCAGCTAATGACATAGTGAGATGTTTGCGTGTTTGTTGCTCTATATTCTTCACCGTCGACATGTAAAGCGTTTTATTTTTGCCATCAAATATTGTAGTTAAACCTATAAATGACATTTATACATATATTCATTGCCTCAGGAACTGCATTTTATATTTTTGCTTTTTTGCCATACCTGGGCTTTTTAATTGGAAACGTGGACTATCGCAGAGTATCTTAATTACGTCATCAAGTGTAGTAGTGTTTGGGTCATCAACATTCAAATCTTGCGGCACATTACTACAAGCCAAACAAGTATCGCTTTTTTCCGGTGGGTAAGTGTAGGTATAAATGCCGTCTATGTCGTTGAAGTTCATATAGTTATTCATGTTATCGTAGCAGCTCGTTGCCAATTTGAAAACCTTTTAATGAAGAGAATTTTCTAATGTAAATGTAACTGGAAGCAAATCTTGTATTTACCTCAGTGGCGCAAACTGCGGCAATAACTGCATTGGTGCTGGCTACAGCTGGAATTATGTGTTTGATAACGCCTTGCACCAACCTTGTAATATAATATTTATTTTTAATTTTTGAAAAAATATACGAAAATATGTACTTGCGAAATCTTGCTTTTCCCTAATAGCCCCACTCACCTGTAAGTAACTCCTGATATATTAAATTGATTAGAACGCTCTAGCGAACGTTCGTACACCCATGCAATATGTTGAGGATCATCACCATCCAATGGTGCACCAAAGGGATTCTCCTTATCCCATTGTATTATTTTGACATACTCTATGCAATGTTCTGGCAGGCGTGGTGTATTGGCAATGGTGCACAATGGATATGTCACTTGTGGTGGGAACAAGTCTAACGTACATTCAATACAAGACGTAAGTCCAGGCAAGATTACACGAGCATTGCCTTTGAAACCTTCAGTGCCACCATCAACCAAAGGTGTAATAGTAGATGGATCAACGCTACCATCTTCACTGTAATCCAGCATGGAAATAAGCATGCCATTTATCCAACGACGTGCAACTATCGAATCTAAACCACATACAATAATGTGAAATTGTGAATAGAAACCCTCGTCAAAATCTTGGATTTTAGCGAAATGTGGTGTCACACGACAGGTAGGCACACGATTGTTTATAAAACGCGCTGCACATTCCGCCTTGGATAAGCCGAGGTCTTTACGTCTGAACAGGAATTGGCGATTCAAATTCGACAATTCAATTGTATCCATATCGATTACGTGTAAATTGCCAAAACCCATCATCGCAAGATCTTTGAGCAGTTCACACCCAAGGCCACCAGCACCTACAACACAATTCAACGTATGTACATCTTCTATTCTCCATGGAATATTATATATTCATACCTATAACAAGAATTTTGAGCACATTTTGTAAAATTTCCAAATTTTCAGCCGACGCTGTAAAATCAGCCTTGCAGAATGGCCCCGGTCGCTCCAATATGTGACGCAGACTGTTCCACCTCTTACTATTTAAAGAATTCAGCGGATTAGGGGAACCTGATCCAATGGTTCCTATATCGGATGCCATTTCAAATTTATCACAAGCAAAATCCAATTGAAATACGTTTACGTTTACTTCAATGAAAAAACCCAAATTGGCAAAACATCTGGAAACATAAATCAGCTGTTTGCCGGCATAACAAACAGCAGTAATGCCAATTTTAAAAATTAAAATTTCCCCTTTTCGTAATCTTATTAACGGACTTTTGAAAAGTGATAGATTATAGGGTATGGGCATCCGAAGTAATAACACGTTCACATATGCATTAATCACCTACAAATCCACCAAATTAATCTACCCGTTCACATATGGCAGATTAACTGCAAAATTGACAATCAGCTGTCAATACTGCTTTGAATGGTTTTTCTTCATAGAAATTATTTTGGTGGAATATTTCGGTGTTTTTGGGTTCTTTAATTATTATTAACGCTATGAAGAAAATACAAGGAGAAGGAATAGCTAATTTAATTGCGCAATTGGCTGCTAATAATAACCAGTTAGAGGAAATCCGTATGCGACGTTTACTGAGGTTCCAAAAAATTATGGTAGCAATGCGCATGGGATATTCTACATTACATTTTATAATAAGTAATAAGAGGACATGGCGACCGCCGTAGCCGAATGGTTTGGTGCGGAATTCACAGAAAGAACGTTGGTTCGAATCTCAGTGAAACACCAAAATTAAGAAAAACATTTTCCTAATAGCGGTCGCTCCTCGGCAGGCAATGGCAAACCTCCGAGTGTATTTCTGCCATGAAAAAACTCCTCATAAAAATATCTGCCGTTCGAAGTCGGCTTGAAAGTTTAGATCCCTCCATTTATGGAAAAACATCAAAACGCACGCCACGAATAGGAGGAGGAGCTCGGCCAAACACCCAAAAAGGATGTACGCGCCAATTATACAAAACGTTTATGGGCACACGCTTTTTTCTGTAAAATGAATCCACAATTAATAATATTTAACAAAAATGTTATTATAATTATGTTTACAGACCTGTTTTTCTTTGCCGCCATCCATTTCAGATTTTGGGAGAAAAATTTTGAGCGCTTTTTGAACGCTACCACGATAAAATTGTTTATAATGTCTAAGTGCGTGGACCGAATTTAAAAATTATAACACGAAAATGTAGTCACTATATCAGCCCTTTGATTTATAGCACTTTTTATAAATTACAATTAAGAATTAATAGCAATATTTAACGTTTAAAATACTTCTTTTTTGCATAAGCTAAAGGAACTACTATTTTAAATAGTGAAATAGTACAAAATCGTACCCTTTTTTAACCCACATTTTCGCCAGCGCCATGTATAAATTTTACAATTAAACAATAATTTTATAAGTGGTATGCATTATAAAATCTACTTTAAATGCTTGCTGGGTTGACGATTGCTGTATACACTTCTTTCAACTGTATTTCAACAGAACCTGCAAATACGGTCGTAAAAAACCTAATTTTTAAACTTTTCCTGGGGGTACTATAGGGACCCTAGGAGGTTGGGACTTTCACAGTTACAATGGTATGACCTTGCTCTTTCTAATGGGCGTTGTAGGAGGTCCCAAACTTCCTCATTTATTTGTTGGAACATGATAAATTATTACAAGGTGTTCTGCAGTTTCAGTAGCATCAACAGGAGTACTAACAGCTTACATCAAATTAAATATAAAAAATAAATTGAATTTATAATAATTCAGTTAATTCAAATGCCCTCCACTCTTTTCGATAATACCTGAAAGAGTATAGAAAGGGCCAGGCCAGTTGTCCTGAAAAATGAATGTGCCTTCCGATCCCTTCCGCTTCAATAAGCATTAATTTTATAAAATATTTCACAATGAACAAAAATCTCTTCATACAAAATGAAATATAATATTTGATGGCAATCTATTTGTTTACAAGCAATAGCGGGCAAATATTCGAGTGTCAACGAGTTGCTTGACGAAGTAGCAAACGAAAAGATTTCACAACAAAATTTATTTTATTGTAACCACAAAATGTCAGTTGAGAACCGTCCTATCACAATAGTGTTTTCTGTCTCCGCCGCAAATGTGTTTAACCGACCAAATTTTCTAACGAAAATAGACCAGGTAATCATCACCCGTTAACCCGCTGTCCCGCTGCAATTCTGTTTTGGGCCTAAATATTTGGACAATAAATCGTTTCGCCTAGCGTAAGCAAGCGGCGGATAGATGAAGTAACTGATGTAAATGAACTTAGCTTGGTAGCGCTAAGACCATTTTTGGGCTGGCGGAAATTGGTTTGGCGAACTCGAAGTTTGTCCGTGGTTGTACTGAGTTTGTTAATGAATTGCACTCTAATAAACTGAAGTTCAGTATTGAAATTCATTCACAGAAAGCGATAAAAATAGTGATAAAAAGAGAAGTGCTCTTATTTATATTTTATTATACCTTTTATTTTTAGCAATTCCCAACTTTTATTGAAATTGAAAATAAAAAAAAATTAAATATATTATTAAATATTTGTTAAATTAGAAAAAACTATTTCGCAAGAATAGGATCCAAGGAACCAACAAATATTATAAGAACAGGTTTGGCTCAAATGTGGCACTCGTAGTTGGAATATTTTTTAAACGTATCGCAATTTTACGAGTATGGCAGCATCGCTTAATACATTTCGCCGCGTTTGTTTGATTTCAAAACTTCCAACGCTCGCCTTCTTTTTGTTTACTGTTTGTTTGCGGTTGCAGCTGCTGCAAATTTAGTTTAAAATATGTGTTAAGGTGTTTTATTGTTCAGAAAAACTTTGTAACTTTAGAAATGGCTCCACAACGTGAACCTATCAGTGTGCGTGTAACGCGTTTGAACAACTTAATTCTCAGCAAAAGTGGCGCCTCGGCTGGTGGTTCTATTGGCGCCATACAAAGAAAATCGGTAGCAGCGGCAGGGCGTCGGAGCGCATATGGAGCTGCTACGGTTAGCCCTGCCGTAGCAGAGGCTGTGACCCGCGAAGGGCTTTTGGATGCGTTCTTCTTATTGTACAACGAATGCAACAAAGATGCGTTAAAGAAACGTGATCGCCAAATAGCAGAATTTGTGAACAAGTGTAAGTACAATCGAAAGAACTATTTGAGGTGGTGGAAAGAAAATTTGTTCTTAACTTAATGCATTTAAATGTAGATCGCGCAATAGTGGAGCAGACGCAGCAGTTACGTGCGAATATAGAAGACTTCAGTGTAAAGACGATGATAGGCAAAGGGTATTTTGGCAATGTGCATTTAGTAATTGAAAAGCAGACGAATGATGTCTATGCAATGAAGAAAATAAAAAAATCAGTAGTCACAACATCCCAAGTGAAGGAGGAGAGAGACATAATGGCACGTCGTTGTTCGGAGTGGGTAACAAATCTTCAATACGCATTTCAAGTTAGTGTCAATGTGAATTGTCAAGTTATGTCTATATTTGATTGCTACAATATATTTATCTATAGGATAACGACAATTTGTATTTAATAATGGAATTTCTTTCTGGCGGAGATCTACTAAGTTTAATGTCTCGACATGGACCTTTTGAAGAAGAACTTGCCCGATTTTACCTAGCAGAGTTAACCATGGCTATTCATTCCTTGCATGGAATGGGTTATGTACATCGCGACATCAAACCGGAAAATATATTGATTGATCGCTTCGGACATATCAAATTGGCCGACTTTGGCAACGCAGCTGCACTGGATCGTGATGGTCACGTGTTTAGTCTTTCACCAGTTGGAACGCCTGATTACATTGCCCCTGAGTTGTTGCAAACGATATCCACATACAAATTAACAAAGTCAATGCATGATGTAAGTTTGTGTCATTTGTCATTGCATGCAAAATAGTGTGATTTCAGAATATTTTAGAACATTTTTGGAACTCTATTATTATATTTTATCAGGTTAGTTGTGACTTTTGGTCAATGGGAATCATAGGTTACGAGTTCATTTTTGAAATAACGCCATTTCATGAAGATAACGTGCATGAGACCTATTCAAAAATTTTAAGCCATTGTGAAGATAGTCATTTAAAAGAGATAATATCCTTTCCTGGAGATCAAAAAGTATCAGAAAACTACAAAAACCTAATTAGTTCATTGGTCACTAACCCAACAAATCGTTTGTCATATGAGAAAATACGTCAACATAATTTCTTTGATAGCATCAAATGGGAAACGCTTCGATCACAAATGCCACCTATAATTCCAATTGTGAATAGTGATGATGATACATCCAATTTTGACGATGCTATCCATAACAAGAGACGGACCAACACATACGCTAAAAAGTCGCTCACCGCAAATGTGCACTCTAATGAGTTTTGTGGTAAAGATCTTCCCTTTATAGGTTACAGTTTCGTACACATGGGAAAGCAAAGTGTCGATGCAGAAGGTGTGGCTGATGATGCCCGTTTTAGCCGTTTGAATGCCAAAATTAAAGACTTGCAAACACACCTAAAGGAACGGGCGGAAGAAAATATTAAAATCAAACAACAGCTTTTGCGTGCTGAGCAAACAGCCACACAATCTGACACGCAGTCGAAAATATTGCAAGACGCAAAGGAAGAAATTAACAAAATGAAGAACATCATCAAGGAAAAAACCATCGAATTGGCTGCTTGTAAAACTCAAATAAAAACACTACAGAGTTCGGTGAAGGTGGAGCAAGAAATGTGGGAGAAGAAAGAAGCAACAATAACAGAATTGTTACGTGTGAATCGCCAAAAGTACGAAGAAGCTAAGATTGCTTCAGAACACCGTTATGAGAAGCAAGTTGCAGAGAAAAAGCACCAGTTGGCTAACATTGTACGAAAGTTGGAGGCGAGGGAGACTGAATTGAACGCTAAAACGGATGAATGCAAGCATTTACAAGAAAAAATGGAAAACTATAAAGAGATGTTACGACAATTCAAAGATCAAGCAATTGCTGATAAAGAAGTATTTGAGAAGAATAAAATGCACTTGAGCGAAACATACGAACAGAAACTGGCAGAGTTACGTTCGAAATTGAGGCACGAAAAAGATTCACGGTCCCGTCTTACAATGGAATTGCGTGAGGTACGCAATGAGCTAGACGACTCAGTAACTTCATCTAAGTCAACGCAGGAGGCAAAATTGGCGACAGAAAAGAACAACGACGAGATATTAAAACGTTTGAATCGTGAACTAGAAACGAACAACATACTGCATACACAGAATTCTCAATTAGAGCAGCAGCTGGAATTCGCGCAGAAAACATTACATGAACAACAGCATGAGATTAGTCGCCTCGAGCGCGAGTTAAATGTAAGTAACGGTAAACCTACGTTTATATATGTATATATATATGTTTTTTTTTGCAAATTGCCATTGCAATGGCTTTTTTATTTAATCCGCAAAACTTTGAAAAAAATTTTGAAATATATTCAGAAATGTTTGGCAGTAAGTTTTTTCTGCGCCAAAAACTAACATAGAATTTATGGGACAATTTCATATAGGATAATGCTTTCATCGAGCAGCCGCCGTAGCCGAATGGGTTGGTGCGTGACTACGTAGGCTCAAATATTCGTGAAACACCAAAATGAAGAAACAGTTTTTTCTAATGGCGGTCGCCCCTTGGTAAGCAATGACCAGCCTCTGAGAGTATTTCTGCAATGAAAAACCATTTGACATTCAGAGTCGGCTTACGTCCCTCCATTTGTGGAAAAACATCACAACCCACAACACAAATAGGGCGAGGAGCTCGGCCTAACACCTAACAGAAGTGCACGCGCCAATTATTTACTTATATTTTTTTTTAATGCTTTCATCGATTTAAATTTCTGTTCTAAACATTTAAAAACCGTTATTATTATTTCAAAGTATGCAATTTTAACATCATTCTTGCTTATATCACGTGGACAATTTTGCAGGTATTAGAGTGTAGCAAGAATTTAGCTCAGTCGGAGCTTGCAGTCCAGCAATCTACTCCTTATGAGACTGCTCCAGGCTCATTGACCGAATTAAATGTAATCGAAGAGCAGTTGCGCGCGGATTTGGAAACTGCTAAAGAAAATGAGAATACACAAAAAGTTCGCGCCGACAAACTACAAGCGATAGTGGAGAAATTGGAGGAAATGCTGGAGAAATTCAATGAACAAGCGCTGTCCCACTCGCCGATGAAAGGTGATGCGTGTGGCAGTGAAAATGGTTCACGGCCAAGACTACGTGATATTCCAAGTAGCGTCGGTGATATGCTGGAAAAACAAAATGAGAAATTAGAGGATCGACTCGCCGCCGTGCGTGAACAAATGATTGTTGAGCGACAAGCGGCACGCACCGCCAATCTCTCGCTATGGAAAGTTGAGAAAAAATTGGAAGAAGCTATTACTGAAAAGAAAATGACACAACGACGCATGGAGTTGACTGAGGAGAAAATTAAGAAAGTGCAGGCAGAAAAAGACGATGCATTACTACGATGCAAAACAGCACAGAGTGAAATGAAACAACGCGAACAGCGTATAAACGAGTTGCGCGATGAAATAAGTTCCATGAAGCGCGACGTTATGAAAGAGCATCGCATGTGGGAGAAAGCAGAACAGGAACGTATGCAGTGCAAGTCGGAGGTAAGTCATGATAAGGTATTTCCTACTTTGGCATGCTTTTGAGTCCTAATTCATAATATTGAATACCTATTTTCTGTTACGTGAGACGATGTATGCCTATAATGCAACTGTGTTAACAATTCTAGAAAAAAAAACTCAGTAAGCCTGCCACTATTTTCTCATCATTCAAAATATAGCAACTTAGCATTTTAAAATTACAAAAATTTACACATATTGCATAAGTTCGAAATATTAACATACATACATACATTAAATTAACTAATACGCTTATATGTCTTCGCAGATACTCGAACATCTATCCAACACCCAAAAATTAGAAGAACGCGTCACTGAATTGCGCCAAAAGCTTGATCAAGCACAGCAGAAGAACGATGTTATCTTGCTAGAGAATAAACGATTGCAACGCGAACTCAATGAAGAGCGCGACAGGAGTAATACGGCGAGTGATGCAACATCCCAAGCACAAATTGAATTGCAAAACCTACAAGACAATTATGAACGTCTCAAGTACGCCTGTACTATTACAGATAACCAACTCACTGAGGTAGAGAGTATGTTAGAGAGTGAGCAAAAGCGTAATAAGGTTTACCAAGAGAAGCTTGATAATGTAAATGTGACATTGCGTAAAAAGGAGGATACCATAGCGCAGCTACGCAAGGAATTGTCCGATGAGCAAAATCAGAAGAGTGCTTCTGAGTCACGTGTGCGAGCACTTAGTGCTGAAATTAAAGAAATTTCTGGCAATTTGGTCGAGACGCAGAAAAAGTTAATATCTCATCAGCAGCAATTGACGGAGCAAACTAACCATTTGTTCCAATCACAAGAGCGTGTCGAAGTGCTAGCTAATGAGACATCCAATTTGCAAGCGATCAATGAGAATCACGAACGGGAGCTGGCACTGTTAAAAGAAGAAAATGCGCGCATACTTTCAGAGCTGTTTCATGCCAAAGAAAACGGTGAACGCTTGCAGCAGGAGCTTAGAAACTCACTAGAAAACGTGAACGAACTACAAGCAGAAATCGAGGAGCTGCAAGAAATAATGGCGGAGAAGGAAGCCTTTTATGTGCAGCGTGACATAAAATCCGAAGCAACTTTGTCGCAGCACAAGAAGTTAATTGATTATCTACAGTTGAAGGTGGAAGATTTATCACAAAAAAAGAAGCTAACTTTAACAGAAAAAATATTTGGGAATAGCACTCATAGCAATGCAGGGAAGAAAGAAAATATATCTCCCGCTGCAGTTGAGGCATCGATATTATACCGCACTTTGCAGGAAGAATTACGTCGTGAGAAGCAGCGTTGCAAAACACTTCAGGAACAAATTGACAAATTGAATGGTAAAACATTGCTACTTTCTGCTATTACTATTACATTTTTTTTTTCCTTTATACAGGTCTAAGCCAGCTCAACTCTAGCTCCTCAGTCAGAATGAGATCACCACTGAAATTCTTACCAAAAAGTGTGGACAACGAACAACAACATAGCGGTACAAAACAAGCCGGAACGTTGGCGAAATCGCCATGTAAACAAACTCAAAAAAACATCACCGAATGTTCTGTGAATGCACAGTCAACTTCCAAAAAAGTAGACCAACCCCATCACCGTTTCGAACTAGCGCTGCAGGAGACCAACAATACTAATATGTGTGTCGCATGTGAGCGACTATTATTAGCCGGCACGCCGTATTGGAAATGCAAAGAGTGCAAAATGGCAGCACATCGTAAATGTCGTGACGATGTGCAAACTTCATGTGGAGATCAACCCAATATTGCCTCATTACCTCAGCCAAATTCCGCAGGCTCTAGTGATTTAGATTCGCTCTCAAAATACTCTTATGAGGGTAAAGTAGATGAAATTGACAATGCTACGGATGCTGCTTCCGATGCAACTGATAACGATTACTCTGGTGCTTTGATATTCAGTGTAGAACAACAGAATGCGCCCAATCTGGAACCACTAGAAGTCAATTGTGCCTATGAGATTGAAGATCAAAAAATCATACTTTTAGGTTGCAATACTGGTCTGTTCGCACTGCACGTTCAACAGCCGCAGCGACTCATACACATCGCAGGCATTGATTCGGTTAGCTGCATTGCGGTTTCATTGCCCCTTGCAAAAGCTGTATTGGTAGGAGCTCGTGACGAATCGTTGTTTCAATGTGATTTCCGGCAGTTAATGTCACGTAGTCAATCTTCTTCGTCAAAGGTGAATAGCACCTTAGAGGTTTCTGTGCTAGATTTGCCCTCTTATAATCGTACCACCAACGAGAAGTGGCAACTTGTAAAAATTTCCAATGAAGCTGAGAATGCGCTGGACTCTGTAGCTATAGCTGCAACATCAACCCGCATTGTAATCATGCGTTATGATTTGAAGCTGCAGAAATTCGCGCCAGTGCGTGCATTAGATACAGCTACACCCGTTTCATCCATACTTTTCACACGCCTTACAGCCATTGTTAGTTCGGACAAATTTTTTGAAATCGACTTGCAAACGTATGCTGCTGAAGAATTTGTAGATATGTCTGATCATTCGCTGTCTCACATGCGCAACTGTCAGCCGGTTGTTGCGATTCGTGTGTCGCGTCAAGAGTTTTTGCTTTGCTTTATGGAGTGTGGTATTTTTGTAGATGAATACGGTTGTCGATCTCGACCATATGATTTGAATTGGGAGCAAACGCCTACTGGTTTCATGTACCGCGCACCCTTCCTCTACATCTCACATTTTCAATCGGTACAGGTGTTGCGCTTGCATCGCTCTTATACACAAGAATTGGTCAGATCAGATGGCAATAAGGATATGGATGCGGATGTCGACGATAGTTGCCCAGGCTTGAAGCGCATTTATTTGTCTTACTATATGCCTACATTACTAGCAGAGAGCGGGAAATTAAATGCTTACATGCTCGCCATTCAACGAGACACTGGATTACAACAGATATATCACTTGAATGCACTTCAGGCATTCAAGCAAAAACTAAATGAATCAGTGGAGACGATTTCATCGATAGCAACATCAATTACAGCTGCTTCTTTTGCCACCACTAATGCTGATAGCATCGATTAAATTCAAACTAGTTTATATAATCTACGTAATTCTCTCAAAATATATGTTACACATTAGATAGATATATGAGTGCGATTTTCCACACTACATTTTTATTGACAAAATACTAGTTTATGAATATTTTAAAACTAAAATTTTTATATTTTAATATATGACATAAATATATAAGATTTTGTAGCGAGTAAAGAATGGGCAGTTTCGATGAGCTTTTTGTGCTGATTACAACGGTATTAAGTGTTTTCAGGAATTAAAAATGGATGAGATATCGAAATTTTTACATTTTTAAAAACGTCAATATCTCCAAAGTTGACCGTTTACAAAACCAAGCAGGTCCTTTAAGGGTACTTAAAGTATGATAATTTTGCTTTGATGTGAACGCTTTTAAACTTATTTTGTGAGTTTGTAAGAAAATAGGATTTTTATGAACGAACCGGAAAATTTACATGGAACCAAAAGGTTTTTTTTTTCTCGAAAGTTTGCCGTATTAACAGTGTGAATATTTCATTTAGTCTGTGGTTACATAAAAACCCTTACAGGCTAGATTTGAACTTAGCACTAATTGTTACTGGCTAGGAACATAATTAAAAATCCATTTCCTTGACTTTGTAGACGTTTTCATCCGTTGAAGTCGTTAATGGGCGACCAGAAAATCTTCCACAATTTTCGACCCTCTGCAAAAGTCTTATACAACTCGTGGACCAGTGTTTTTGATAAAGCACATTCGCCATAGGCTTTCTGCAACATTTTCAATGATTCAGCAAACGAAATCCCGTTCGAAACACAACATTCAAGACATATTCTTTGTTCGATATTTGTATCCATAGTGAAAATCGCATAGCACACCCGCGATTGGCTGATATAATGAATACTGCAAACAGTCACCTACATAAACGCATACCCCTGTCAGCTGATACGATCAAACCTATGAGAGCCCCATGTAAATGAAAAATTACTTCCTTCCGTATAACCCTGTAGCTAAATACACACCAGGCAACCGTTGAAGCAACGGTTGCAGCAACGTGTTGCCTTTGTTTAAGAAACACGTTGCGACCGTTGCTTCAATCTCAGTATTGTGTATAACTGTGGTGCAGGAAAGGTACGAGCGGAAGATACGTAAAATTAAATTTTTTAAATGATCGACGAAATACGTAAAATTACTTCTCTTATTATAATTGACGAACTTTTGTACGAGAATGAGGAAGAAGAGATGCAACAAAAGAAGAGAAAGAAAATTTGGACCAAAAATTGGCTTTTAAAAAAATCGAATTTTCGAACGAGAGTCTGCTGAAAGAACTGAAGGAAAATGAGCCAGCGGACTATAAAAATTACATGAGGATGGACGAAGCCCTGTTTAGAAAATTGTTGGACTTCGTAAAGGCCAAAATAACGAAACAAGATACTATAATGAGAGAGGCAATATCAGCAGAAATTAGACTGGCAATAACTTTGCGGTATCTTGCAACAGGAAACTCTTTTGCGGACTTGAAATTTTTATCAATTTTATTGTATTCATTTTTTAATTGTTCGTATGCTTTTTTTTAATTTTTATTTTTATATTTTTCACTACTTATATCCCACAGCTCTCTCAAATTTTTATATTCGTTAATAAAATTAACATAATTTTCATTATTTTCAATTGCCATTTTTTCCTTTTTCACTTTATTTTACTCCGCACGAACCTTCTTCTTCGCTTGTTTTCAACGAACTGAACGAGTAAAAGCAGTAAACAATGATACACACGAAGCAACGGTTGCAGCAACCTATCCCAAAAATCAAATTTATTTGATATTTCAGGCAACGGTTGCAGCAACTCGAAAATCAATTGGCAACACAGCTACACACGAGGCAACGGTTGCTTCAACATGGCCGTGTTGCTGCAACGGTTGCCTGGTGTGTATTTAGCTTGTCAGCTGAATGCTCTCTCACCACACAGTGTTGCCGAGCAGTACATTTCGAAATCATTTACAAAATAAACTTAGAAAAATTATAATTTTTATTAAAATAACTTAAAAACACTGTTGAATAATGTAAATTATAGATAAATGAACTATTTGCATTTGTTGATTTTTGGCTTTGGTTTATTAAACAATGAAAAATTGTAACTGATAACGCGGATGTGTGAAAAAGTGTGTAAGTAAAAATATCAATGGCAACATTGTGTAGATACAACCAAATACATGCGCACAAAAGCCGATGTATTGTGTAAATATGTAACTAAAAGAACGCAGTTGCTCTCTATGGGATGAGTTTTGCTCAATTTCTTGCGCTCTAGGGGCCGCGGTAAGGGACTACGATACGTCGGTTACTGTGCGCGCACTTTAAATGCCAACAACAAGATAATTGATTGATAACGCTCGAATTCTGCGACACCCAAGAATGATAGAAACAAGATTGCGCCGATCAGAGAGTGTGTGACGTCACTTTTGCCAAGTTGTGCAGTGTTGCCAACCATTTGCTCTTCACAATAAATTTAGTGCTTTTTTATACCCAAACTGCGAGAATTTTTAAGTTTGGTGTTTGTTTTATTTGTTTTTAATTTAAAGCTGCCGAAACTGTTAATTAAAAAAAACTGTATTATTAAACAAAAGAATGTTAAAAAAGGTCACTCTGAGAAGATTTTAGAGGTAATGCAAATTTTTTGATTCTTATGAAATTTGATATTTTGAAAGTGTAAATTTAATTGTTTGCTCCTTTTAAGGTTATGCAAGAATATTAAATGTCCCTCTCTCAACTCTTCTTAATATTGAAAACCTTTTTACACATTTTAAAAAGCGTTTGAATTTAATGAATGCGGCTTAAAACCATTGAGGTGTATTCGTTTATTCCGGTCCTCAATCCTTAGTGGCACATAGGGCAACAAGAGGTGTATTCATAAAGTAAAAATAAGCAACAAAATACCAGAAAATACGGAAGAAACCATATCGACATTTTTACAAAAAGTGTATCTTAACTTGTTACATAACCTCCAATATAGCAAATAAGCCGTTCCCTTAACAGAAGAGTTTCATAAATTAAATTGTACATATCCATAACACATTGCACAAACAAAAAACGCACATTTTAAAGACAATTTGTCACGCATACAAAGTTCTTTAAGTAATTCAATCAATTTTCGGTGTTTTATTTTCTTTCAGTGGGTATTTTAGTTCGTTTTTATATCCAAAGCTAGGCAACACTGCAGTAGCGAGAGAGAGATTTGACCAACAACAACTGCACTCGCGGTCAATGCGACCATATGTTAAAAAATGTAAAGCTAAACAAAACGGGGTGAATTATTGAAATAACTTTTAAAAAATGTATATTTTACAAAATTATAAACATTACTTTTAATTAGAAGAGGTTGAAAAATGTCATGAAGAAAGAACTAAAACTCCGAGACTAAATAACAAACATAAAAGTGCTAAATCAAGTTACGAAAATGGTAATCTGGCCATACTGGTGCTAATACGACGTCACTCATTGTCAAATTTGCTGCCAACAAAGTAACGGGTCCACGACAGGCGCCATCTCATTATTCTTTCCATCCAAGAATGCAAAGCGAATAGAATATCTCAGTTGGCGCCATTAACAGTTACTTTATTTTTCGCAATTTTGACAAGATTGACGTCAGCTCAATTCACACTACAAACAAATAAGAGTAGGAAAAATACTGTGAAAGTTCAGTGAATGGCTTGGTAATATTGTGATTTGTGAGATTTAAACTTATCAAACTAATGAAAACGAAGTGCCGCGTATAAAGTTGTGTGAGCACAAATTAATATAAAGCCCCAAATACAGTTTGTTTGCGTTTTTATGCGGGATACGTTATGGCAAGAATGTATATGTGCGTGTGTAATTTCTTGTGTTTAGTTGTTTACATTGCTTTCGCCTACTCTTCCTCTTCACGAACAAGTAACTCCCCTTCCTCTTGCTTGTTTATTCAACCACTCTTACGACACTGCGAATCCGGAAGGCGCAATCGTTATTCTATCATTCTTGTGTAACGCTCGCTTTTTAAATGAACAATTCCCGATATTTTTTTGACAGAATGTATCCCCGGAAAGAGATTTATTAAAGATTTGTCTTAACGGCGCCACTAGGTAAACGAGTCTGCCTGAGTTGAGCTTTTTATGATCCTTATATCGTTGACACTATCGTTTGAGATTGCTTTTGAGATTATTCCGAATATTTAAAAGGTCTTCATCCAAAAGCCATGGAATTTATTGAGAGAAGCTCTGCGAATAAATTAGTAAAGCTATCTTAGAAATGCGTGAGCTTGTTTTCCTATATTTGAGGTATGACCAACATATAATTAGATTAATCTTTATACTAGATTTAAAATTTCGAATGTACTTTCCATAACATCATAATTGTAAAACTCCCTGTAAAAACAATATATCCTGGAGAAGCACTGTTTTTAGTTAACTCAAATTTCTTGTAGAACTTCTCAATATTTTTGAGACGCTTTAACATCTTTCGTAAGCAAGGAAGCTAAACCTATAAACTTGGCTTAAAATCGGGTACATATTAATAAAATAAATCAGATTTATAGGTTTTGAAGATACTAAACAGCCTTGAACTTTATTGTCCCGAGACAAGATATCTGATTCAATTTTGCCTAACATAACATTTAAGCATCAGACTCGTAGCAGTTATAATTATATGAAATTGTATAATCTGCCAAGGAATCTTAAAAAAATTAATAGAATTCAGTATCAGTATCAGTGCAGATTTTGAAAAAGAAAGTTGTGACATAGCTATTTGTACAATTGTACCAATTAAAACACTCTTCTCCTTTCTATTTTTTGGCAGGCACCCTTTGTGTGAGTGTGACAGGCAGTCAAGTGTGTGGTGGTGAGTGCTCGGACTTTTTACTAGAGCATATTGGCGGTATTGCTATGCCAAATTAGAATTTTTATGGTAGCATTAAAAGCAATAGAATGTCGACAAAAAAAAAGGTGTGTGTGTCAGCTCCGACACGCGACTGGAGTTTACTCCTTAAGAACGATTACCGTGATATTTAATATGCAAAAGGAGTAAATGAAGACCTTTTCTATATTACTGGAAAAATATAAGTTTATTTATTCTATTCGCTATAGTAAGCCACCTGGAATGAACAATTTTTTTGGGGTTTTTCTTTTTTAAGCTGTCGTTGCAATGTCCACTTATAATAGCACTACAAATATCAAATAGGTATTTTTGATCCGTACTTAAATCTTTTTCACTGGATATATCTGGTAGTGTGAATAAAATTGGTTTATAATTGACGAAAGAAAGCTTCTCACAATCCTTCAATTTTTTCTCTATTTCACCGTTAAAGCTTTCAGACGTAGAGCCATCAATGTATTCAAACAAATGTCTAAGCGGTAGTTCATTGGCGTGTAACTGGCAGATGAACCATTGTAAGGGTTTTTGAAGACAATCTCCTCCAAAGGTTCAGACGATATCACTGGTATATGTAGGTTCTCAACGAACGCACAAGCACTAGATAGGAAACGGAAATAAGCACCAAAATGTGGGCAGTGTTATTTCTGACTAGAAATTAGCAACCACAAGGAAATATATATTTCCTACAAGTTTGCACCAACAACCAAGCGCTACATGGCAGGCAGTGCTATTTCTCACGAGAAATCAGCACCCACAGGGAAAATATATTTCCTACAAGTTTGCACCAACAAACAAGCGCCACAAGGTATGCAGTGCTTTTTCTCACTAGAATATAGAAAAAGGGCAACGCGTCACTTCCGTCAGCGTACACTTCCGGTGATTCACACGATTTTACTACCCATATTTTTCATACCATGGGCCTTATAGGAGTAAACTCCAAAAATGATAAGATCTTTGCCTTGGAATATTGACAATAACAAATTTTTTTAATATATTTCTTAGCTACAGGTATAATAGCGCTTTTTATTGAGAAATATCTGAGTTTTTAAGCAATTTTTTAGAGTTTTCGTTACGATTGCCTATGAAAGTTAATCATTTTTCATTTTATTTAGGTATTTATTTTTTACGGTCTTGAAACCTAATTTATACATTTATATGCTTAATTGCTAAGTAGTACAATAATAATATTCCTCTGTGTACAGTAAAACAAATTACAGTTTACAGTTATCAAGTTTTACATCGTAATTTATAGTTTAACATAGTTAATGAAATACATATTCCTACTGCTTGAAAATGAAGGGTCTAGTTTCTATCTAATCGGCAATGTTTTGCAGTGATTAAATAGCAGCCTCTTGAAACTGCTCATGTTAACAGAATTTTTTATTTGAGTTGGTAGCTCCTTAAAATATTTT
>JAYXIM010034299.1:0-15631 GCA_037575425.1 Anastrepha fraterculus | reverse complement strand
TTGCCCTGAAACCGGATTGCTCCTTCATGAAAATATTATTGGACTCAATATAGAATATTAGTTCGTTTTTAACCACCGTTTCTAATATCTTTTCCAAATTAGAAGGGGTGTTTATAGGTCTAAGTTCCTCAGCTTTTATAGTATTTTTCACCTTCTTTACTGGTATTATGGTGGAAGTTTTCCGATCCATAGGTACTGTTCCTTGACCTAAGAATACTATTTACTAGTATGCCGTAAAAGTGACCCATATATTCCACTGAATCCTTAATTACCCCTTCTGATAACAAGTTATTTCCACCAAATTTTCTCTTTGATTTCCTAACAATATGAACGATATCATCTGTGCTAATTTCTTCAAATTTAAACGTAGTTGAGAGTTTTTGCTGCCTTATCAATTCAAAATCAATATTTTCTATGTTACTATTTATGTCAATAATACTATCCACAAAGAATTCGTTTAATTTATTAGCCATTTTCCCGTTGATAAGCACCTCTTTAATGTTTTCTTTGTTATCTGTGTTATTAACAACATTTTTTTTTCTGCAAGTAATTCCGTTTATTCATGGCGCCTAACGACTCAGCGAACTCGGAAGGCGCAACCTTGTATTCTATCTTGCTTTTGTTTGCTTTGTATCGGAAACAAGCCTGATGTCAGATTTGTCAATATTGGTATATAAGCAAAGGTGTAGAGAAGTTATTTTCAAGTTTTCCGCGTTAATTTAATAGAAAAAAAAACGGATGGGTGTAAGAAATTGGTGAAAGCACCCTGTATTAGTAGGATTTGTAAATTGGTATTTATTTCTTTCTAAAAATATATACACGGCACAATAAACAGGTGGAAAGGAGTCAAGAAAAATAATAAATGTATTTTGCCAAAACCTATAGACAAGAACTGACATTCTAGAGTTATTTAATCTTGATTTAGCTTTATATTTAATTTCCGAAAGTCAGAGTGCATTGATAAGTTAACGTGTAAGTTCATCCCCGACAGTCGGCTATACGTTACCGGATCGACCCTGATTTATATGCGGCCAAAGACTTTCACTCCAGTACTATTTCCCACAAGAATGAGAGAATACAAAATTGCGTCTTCCGAATTCGCTGTGACGTCAACACTGCGAATATATAAACTAAATAAAGAAAATTATTTATTTGTGAAGAAGAGCAAGAAGCGAAAGCAAAAGAAACTACACACATACACATACAAAAGCGCCAGCGGCAAACATATGCATTTGGATGTATTTTTATGATTAACCCATTGAGAACATTTGACGTCTAGGACACGTCATGCACTTGTTTACCACGCCCTTTTAACTAATATTGTTAAAATAAATGAATTCTTACGTAAATGTGCTGCTTGTACATATTTCTCCAAACAACCAAAAAATAAGTCCGTTCCTCATGCAAATGTTTTATCAAATAAATCCGTACGTAAGGGGTTAACTAGCCTTAACTAAATATCTAGAAACAAGTAATATCTCGTAATATCAAGTAATGACGTCAAGCGGTTGTCAACATTGCGAAAAATTAAGTGGCAGACTTCGAAAGTCGCCACCCTTAGTTTCTGTATAACGTGATACTCAGTTATATAGCGCTGTGGATCATATTTGGCACGACTTATAGGCAACCCTGTTTTGGATTCCACTCAACGACTGACAAACGAAACACATTTCTTTCCACTTCAGCCGAAGCAGACAACCGAGATAGGTGAAAATTTTCAGAAAATCGCTTCTGGATTGGAGTAATTCGCTTTTACTTTGGCATCGAATTAATAAGTGGATTAGAAAACTTTAATATATTTCTTGTGCGTGATTATTAAATTGTTTTTGGAAAAAAGTGGGAAATTTCGAGTGAGATTTGTCGTCGTTGCAGTGCTTTGAAACGCAGTTAGCGAAGAACGACCGCGCTGCTGCTATAGCGCCGCCATTGAAAGAAAAGTAAATTTAATACGTCGCGTTTTTGTCGCGTCGCATCTGGCAAGGGAAAACCTTTTTGAAAGCAGAAAACTGCACAAAGCAAAAAATTGCGAAAATTTTGATACTTTTTTAATATCTTGTTCCAAAATTCATTTCACTTTGGATTGGTTTTTGGTGCTTATTTGACAAAACAAATTGCGAAAAAATGAGTGGCGGAATGCCCGAGTTGGGCTCCAAGATCAGCTTGATCTCGAAGGCTGATATCAGGTACGAGGGTCGCCTATACACCGTAGATCCACAGGAGTGCACTATTGCATTGTCGAACGGTAAGTTACACCTACATATTAGTTACTTTTACTGTTATTTGCATCACTAATCACCATTTGCAAATTTGGGGGGAACATTTTTCTTTGCTGCTGTGCAGTCGCAGTCGTCTCTGACGACGTCGTAGCGCAACAGCAGCGCCGTTGTACAAAAGCAAATTGGTAAAGGAGTATCAAAAAACGGTGCTGTAAAAAAAAAAGAAAATGGTTTCCTTCGTTTTCGCTATTTCATTTCCCCATCGTTCTTTAATTTTTTTGTAGTTATATTTTGTTGGTACTTTCGTATTATTGAGAATTTTTTTTTGTTATGTTTCTGCTTTGCTCCGCTATTCGGCTTTATCATGTCATGTTGGCAACGGTTTTATTGTACAAACACTTTGTGATACTTTTTGATTTTTTTATTTACCTTTTTATAAATATAAATATATAGAAAGCTGTAAAGAAAATTTATTAATTCAATAATAAAAACATAAGCTGTCGCTTGGAAGAACCGTTATACTGAGGTTAACGGCAGTAGCAGCTACCGTTAAGGGGCAGCACCGGGTGGGAGCTGAAAAAAAAATGCATTTAAAAATTGCAATGAAAATCAATTCAGAAATGTTAACCAGTGTGATATTTGGGCAATTCACAAGTTGTTGTGAAGTTATAATATTTTAACCCCGAAAAAAGATTGGTTGCCGGGGTTTTGGGCTATCATGCTGAATTTTTTTAACGACAACCAAATTTTGACAATTGTGAAGTAAGATTATTTCACGAGAAATAAAAGAAACTGAACTGTGCATAGGCTTCTTTGAAAATACTTAATTTTTTTCTTTGGAGTTGCAAATTCAAGTTCATAGATGTGCTCCTTTTTAGGCGGATTTCGTAAATTAGTATTTTAGGGTTTTATATGGAAATGAACTGTATTATATGAACTCAAATTGAATTGCCAACTTAAAAACTCACATATTTTAGATGCCTCTTCCGTAATTTTGGGAGATTGTCATGAAAATACATAAAGCGCCTGCCATAAATAATAATCCCAAACTGCTTTACAGTACACAAAATAATGTGATCGCTTCGTCTCCTCGATAATCATTTAATAAAGAGCGTCATACTTACTATCTTCAAATACATACAAGTCATTTTTTAAACTCAATAATAAAAGATATCGCTTTGCCGTTTGAATTTTGGAGACGTGGTTATTGCGTCCTTAAAAAGTGGTATAATGATCGGTCCATGTTTAAATTATATTTTTGGCTTTTTAAAAATGCATGACCTTCGTTTCTTCTTTTTTTAATTAAATTTATTTACTTACTTTTCGTCCACTTGTCTAACAATATAAAACAGGAAAAGCTCAACCCAACACCGAAGGGTGTCAGCCAATTATATATAAGTATATAAAGATTTAATATATACCTAAATACTCAATAGTTTTATTGTTTGCATCAAATTCTTATTGTTTGTATTTGGCTAACAAAAATAATCTCTTTTATCTTACAGTTCGCTCCTTTGGAACCGAGGATCGAGAAACGCAGTTTCAAATTGCTCCCCAGAGCCAAATCTATGATTACATTCTTTTTCGTGGTTCTGATATTAAAGACATCCGGGTAGTGAATAACAATCTTCCTCATCCTAATGATCCGGCTATAATGCAAGTGCAACTACAAAATGGTCAACATATGATGCCACATTTTCCTATGCCTAACATGAACCCTCCTCATGCACCGCCAATGAGTGCAGTGGGTGGATATGGAAATCCGTTTGGCATGGGCGGGTTAGGCATTGGTGGAGCAGGGGGTGGTGCCCCATCGCTGGCTCCAGGTGCACCGGCACCATATGTCTTGGGTGGTGGGAATCAGCAGCAACAACCGCCGCAACCAGCACCGCAGCCACAACAACAGCAGCAGCCGCAACAATCGAAACAACAGCAGCAAAAACAACCAAGTGAGTTACTAATCAGCAACAGCAACAACAATCTGACCCAACTACAGCAACAAGATCAGACGCAGGAACCACAACAACAACAATCACTTCACAATAAAACAATTGCATCCACTATTCCGACGAATCAAGCCCAGTTGCAGCAGCAACAGCAGCATAATGATTCTAATTCCTCAACTCATTTGAATATAACACCAACTTCGAACACTTTAAACCTAGGAGTGATTGGTGGTGTTGGTAGTGTAATTGGTAGTAATGGTAAAAATGGTGTCATCGGTGGTAATCGCATGGCCAGCGGCGGTGTTGGCCTAATTGGTGGTTTACTCGGTAGTGGTGGAGGTCCTTCAGGCGGGAGCAATATTACAATTTTTGGTGCATCCAACAAAGTGAAGAAAATAAGGTCTCAAGCGGCACTTAACGAACACAAAGACCAAGGTGTGATGTAACGCTTCTCTTGACTAAGAGAGCATGTGTTTTGTGCGCTTTAATTTCGGTTGTTTTAATTTTACTTTTCATCTTAAGATTTTTATTTCAACGAGTATTTTGTCATTGAGTTCCACTCATCTCTTACATCGAATCTTCGCATTTAATCTTCATCGTCTACTTATAAGCGACGAGTAAATTTAATAGTTATTTGTACTATTGATACAAGTATTAATAATTAGGGGAAAGTTACAAATAAGGAGTCAGTTTATTAGTTTGTCCATCTTTAGATGTCAAATCTGCATTTTTATTTGATGCATACTGGCAACGCAATTGACAAATATCACTCAATTCGATGTCCTATTCCAAATATCCATTATATTTTCTTTCAAAACTGCTACCGTGTTTTTTTTTTCACTTATGTATATTCTTATGATTTTAGGTAGATACAATTAAAATCTGGTGAATCTGCTAGTCTGTGGACGGTGCTGGTGAATGTTTGATGGAAAGAACAACGCATTCACCTGACTATCGTTCATCCTGACTCCTGCGAACGAAGTTCTTTGCTTCAGTCATCGCTTCGAAACGACATATTCATCGCTAAAATTAACCTAACCAATAGATTAGGATTAAAAAAATAGTTGTATGGCAAATGTTATTCAAACAAATTAAAAATTACCTTGTCTCACAATGGTTTTATCTGAATTCTTATGCAACTGCACAATGTAACAGCTTTTTATACCTTGTTAAAGTCAACTGAGACCCTAAAGTTGAGCGCTGATTATCAGCACATTTTCGTATAAACGACAATGCAGCGTTCCCAAAGCCTTCGTGATTCCAGAATCATTTACGCCTTCTAAAATGTGTGATGATGTCGTTTTTGGCTCTAGTTTTCTGTACATTTTCACGGTCGGATCACGGTATTGTCTTACGAATACTGCATCAGTTCTTCCTATTAGTTCGGCAAATTAAAGGCACGTTTTGTTTGCTTTCTCTACTCTCTGTTTCTTTGCAATGATCACGGATACTTTCGACCCATTAAGTTTTTCAGCTATTTGTTGTCCTTCACCAAAGCCACAATTTGCTTTTTTATCGTTAAATAATATTTTTAACCCATTATTTGTCACAACCCTTGAAGAAATATAATACCGTTTTTGGTAATACAAAAGCAATTTTTCATCAAATGTTAAACTTCCTCAACACGTCATTTCACAAGTAATTTGATTAAGTGGACATTCCATTTAAATTGGTTTATATATTTAAGACTATGGTTAATGACAAGTATATAAAAATTATCTAAGTGCCAAAGAATTAGGTACTAGTTAAGGGGTTACATCTAGTTAGAAGCCCTGAAAAATGAGGTTTTTAAAAAAATTTTCCTGAGAAAACTTCTGAATTAATTGTTTTAAGCCTTTGTACACATATTATGGTAACTTTGAATAATATTTAAAAAAATTTTATTTGCAAGAATAACAGTTTTTATAGCTGCTACAGCAGATTTCCAGGAACCCCTCCAAAAAAAGACGTTTTACGGTGACCACCATATCTCCGAAGTGGATTATCCGAAATGAAAAAACCAAACGGATTTGATTAAAGTATTGTATATTCTTGTAATTAATCGAAGGAATAAGCAAAAAAAAATTTATTGACAAAATGGCGGCTTCTCAAAAAAAAAAATATCTATTTTTTGGAATAGTTTTGGCCTTAAATTGTGTATAAACAAAAAAATGTGTATCGGTTTTAAAAAAGCTTCGATTAAGTACTAGAAAATATAGTTCAGAAGCCGGTGTAAAAATTTCAGACTAACCGGTTTAGCCGTTTCCGAGAAATCGTGGTCACCGACTTACAAAACACAGTTTTGAGAAAAACAAGGTTAAAGTTTAACCTGCTAATTTAAAGTGCTCTGACGCGTCGTTACATTTATGCGTATAACTTCAAAAATAATCTTCGGAATGACTTGAAATTTTCATAGTGTTTACTTAAATATATGTACATTACAAAAATGAAATTAAAAAAAAATCGATTTTTTGAAAATTCTAACTAGATGTAACCCCTTAAAGAAAAAATTGTATTATATTCGTTTAGAGCCCTAAAACGGGGACAAAATTTTAATAATTATATTTAGATATTTTTTAATATCAGAAAGCGAGATCGTAATGTTCGATCCGGAGAGGGATTTCGGAGAATCAATGGAAACGCTAATAATATTATGTCATAAGTGAGCATATGAGATGAACCTTCTTTGGCTGGGAACTTAACGCTTGTAAGCATAAATCGTGCAGTGCAAAATGGGACAAACTAATTAAACTGAAGCAGTTGCAGAGCAAACCGAATGAAACTCCTCTGCACTCTTTTGCTTCTTAGAGAAATATAGATTGGATACCAGATTCTGGCGGCGTAATCCAATTTAGATCGCATATATTACATATGGAGAAGAAAACCTGCTTCGTAATATATATTCCAAGTTTTTGTTCAATGGAAAGCCACTTATGTTAAAGAAGTATTGCTATAAACACTACAATTCGAAAAAATTATAGTCTGCCATAATTCGATTAGGAAGCACCCAAAACGTTAGCACCGATAAATTCTATAATATACACTAATGAAGAGTTGTTTGTGAAAGGGTGCATTTCTATATTAGAAATTACCCCTGAACCCTAAAGATCTTACAGCCATCAGATCAATAATACAAGAACGTAATTTTTGACTTCTTAGCCTGTGTAGTCAATGTATCGACTATTTATATATCTTCCGAAGCATGTGAATTTTTAAAAGGTTCTTGTTCTACGCAGTTTCCGTGGAAACATACATATATACATCAGATTCTCCTGGCTTTAGTTTACAAACGTTCCATGTGTTTGTCCACAAGTATTTACCTATGAATGAAGAAATCCTCATTACATTTAATTAAATGTTTTGAGTTGGGTGAGAGTCTTCGATTCGATTGAATATATTCTGCCAGCAATTATTATTTCAGTATGACCATTTCAATTAGGTATTTGGGAGGAACTTACAATTCATCATCCAGGATGCTGAATATAGCCCTGACACCTGTTGTTTCTCTGCGCTGTGGTATTCTTCAGTAGAAATATTCTCTTCAGTTTGTTTTTAGTTTTTTGGTTACAAATATTTTTTTATTTTCAGCATTATCATTTTCATTAAATTTTATATTTATTTAATTGGTAACATATGAAATAATTAAATCATTTCATGATAGACGTACTTGCTGGTGCATCGCGCTCTACGACGCCAATGAGCCATGTTTCACAGAAGAGCTCTTCGCCCGATATGCTCGCTAAGGTGGACCGAGAAAGGCAGCGTCAAAAGCAACTTGCTGCTGGACGTGATGCTGGTCAAAAGAGACAAAATCACCAACAACGAGGTGGCAGCAATAATCAACGCATCAATAACAACAATGACTTTTACCAACAGCCACGTGATCGACGTGATTCTGGACGCCACGCAGATGGTGCCTACAACAATCAACATCATGAAGTTCGTGCTGGCAACAATTACAGCAACCAACGTAACAACCATCAACGCAGCGGCGGTGGCGGTGGGGGCGGAGGCCAAAATCATGCTTGGACCATGCATCGCGGCAATCCTAATAATGGTAACAACATGATGCGCAACCGGGGCGGTGGACGTGGTCGTATGCAAAATCAAGTGCGTATAAAATCAATTAAAACAAGCGTTTTTACGGTCCGAGAATTATTTATGTGAAAATGTATTAAATATTCTTGTCGGACTTAACTGATTTAATTTTAGAAAAATATGTACTACATCTCTTTCGTTTGCTTTCAGGGCTATCGACCAATGGGCGGTCTTGGTATGAATCAAAATAAGCCACGGAATCCGAAGAGCACAATTAAATTCTTGCAAGATTTTGACTTTGAGCAAGCCAATGTTAAATTCGAGGAACTTCGTTCACAACTGTCCAAACTTAAGGTGGGCGAAGAACCCAAAACCGAGCAGGTATTCATTCTTTTTATTTTGCTCATTTCGCTCGTATTAGTTTTGTACAACTTAATTTATTCTATATATATTTAAATTATTTGGTGATTGTTTTTCTTGTGCTTGTGTTACTATAAAAAAATTTCAAGCTATTGCTTTTAATGGCGAAACTGTTTTCCGTGCTTTTTTGTATACAATATATTTTTAAATTATGAAAAAACCCTTTATTTTAATTTATAGATGAATGGCGAAATAGAAAAGAAGGACGATTCTGGTAATGAGACTGGTGCTGGAGAACATGAACCGGAGGAGGAGGAAATCACTGTGGGTTATGATAAGACAAAGTCCTTCTTTGATAATATATCCTGCGAAGCAGCACAGGATCGTAGCAAGAACAAGAAAATTGACTGGCGTCAGGAACGCAAGTTGAATAGCGAAACATTTGGGGTCTCATCTACAAGACGTGGCGGGTAAGTAATTAGTTACAGGTTATGTATAATTGCATACCAGGGACTTACCTCTGCCAAATTAAGAGAATCTTAATTTATCAAGAAACTAGTAATTTCTCCCTTACCGCCGGCATATAAGTAATTCGGTTTTAATTTATTACATATCTGCACTAACTTTCAGTTACCGTGGCCGTGGCAGCTATTACAATCGTAACATGGGCTCTTATGGTGATAGATACAATCGGAATCATCGTGGAGGAAGCAATTATCGTTACCGTTCCAGAAACCCAAATGCTGCCTCAAATAGTGGTAATGGCGGCACTTCTAATTCTAACACTGGAAACTCCGGTGCATCTAATAACACTAACAACGGTGCCAATACGGCCGAATCACTGAAGAATCAGGTGCAACAACCGCAGCCATCAGCCATGGTGTCTGGTTCAACGCCAAATGCCACGAAATCGGCAACTGTGGAAAATAGCAACACACCTCAGCCAATCGCAGCTGGAGGATCTGGTAAGTAAAGTGGCACAATTTAACAAGTCTTAGTGGGTTGTATAAGTTTTATCGCAAAAATGGCTCGTTAAATTCGAAATAAAAACAGGTCCCATGCGGGTGGACTATTTCATAACACTTAACTAATGAACTCCATCTGGTATCGCTATGGACTGAACCGATCTATCCGTGACTGCAAGGTAACCAGTTCAACCGGACCTAACCTTTATCGCAAAAACGTTGCTTCTCAACAATTATTAGATGAGAATTATTTTTTATTGCGCCAATTATATTTATATCCCAACGTTTATTTTTTTTTTTGTTGCTTGATAACTGTAATATAAGAGAAATAATAGGCTTTTTCTTTTCGCCAAGAGTTAGCAAGTGGCGAGTAGATGATAGTAAATGGAATAAATGAACATATATAGGCAACGCGGGAATTGAGCTGCATTAAATTACATGACGAGTGTGAAAATAACGAATAGAAGAGGTCTAATTTTAATAAATAATAATAAATAAATGAATAGTCAGCCGCCGCAGCCGAATGACTTGGTGCGTGACCACCATTCGGAAGTGTGTTCGAATCTCCGTGCATGAACCACCAAAACAATAGAAAAAGATGTTTCTAATAGCGGTCGTCCCTCGGCAAACCTCCGAGTACATTTCTGCTATGAGAAAGCAAAGCTCGTTATAAAAAACATTTGCCGTACATAGTCGGCTTAAAACTGTAGGTCCTTGTAAAACAATATCAAGACACACACCACAAATAGGAGGGCGCAGGTAGGCCAAACACCCAAAAAGGACGTAAGCGCCAATTACACGTATATGTATATAATAACAAATAAATCTGATCGATAAGGAAAAAATATTTCTTCGGCGAATTCGGAAAAACTGTTATTTTTGATTCCTGGTTTTTACGAATAAGGCAGCAGCAACTCAAGTATATTCCAAGTACAGCTGAAAACATTGAGATATTCCTTTAATGCTTTAGAAATTTGGAGCTAGCTCCTCTGCAACATTTTTGCAATATCTGTCCACTACCTTTTTTGGCATTTAGGCTAACCCCGTCCAAATTCTGGATTTTGTTGTAATAATTCCAGCAAGCGAGCGTATCGGTATTGTTAAAATTTTTGGACACAGACAAAAAATGTCATATGTACAAGCAAATTTCTTTACAAAAACATAGCATTTTTAATAAATTTAATACGCATATTTTACTAAATTGCCATATATTTGTAAATGAGTTGTTGTTGTAGCAGCATAAACATTCCCCGTGCATATGCGTGGAATGCTGCTAAGTGACAGTCCTTGGCCGGATATAAATCCGGGTCGTTCCGGTTACGTTTAGCCGACTATCGTGGGAACGAACCAAAACAAGTCTTACAATTCTTAAAAAAAAAAACAAAGAACCAAAACACGTCTCACAATTTTTTTAAAATCTACATGGGCTTTTATGACGCTACGAACGAATCACAGAACTTCTCAACGCTTACCTATTCTCAAGACTGATTGACAAGAACTTTGACTAAAATAATTTACCACCAATGCATTTTTTTTCTTTACAGGCCAATAATGATCACAATTCTCAGAAGGAAAAAAACGGCATTAATAACTACAATAATCGCACCGGAAGCCACAAGAAATCAACATATATCAAGTACAGTACACAAATGAGAACATCATAAATAATATTTATATAAGCGTCATTAATGGAAAAGAGAAAATAAAATAAGGAAGGAATCTGTTGAATTAGCCGGCGTCTATCGCTCGCGATGAAAGTAGACAAACAAAACAAAAATGTACTTTACAAAATATTTCTTCCACCAACTCCGACCCATATTAGGATATCTGTTGCTGAGAAACAATGTAGTTTTCGGACGTATTTGAGCGTTAGGAGTTAAATGGGATGCCAGCAATTCAATACGATTAATATTTATAATGATGATTAAGATGGATACACAAAAGAAAAATACAACGGAACAACATTCAATGATGATAGTACAGTTAGTTTTATTAAATATGAAACAACCAAGTCCAAACGAACTAATGGCGACATAAAAAACAAAAAGTAAAGAAATGAAAGAATTTGTTTGTTATAAAAAATGAAATGAAATTGAGTTTTAAGAAGCAAAAGAAAAATTTATTGAAGATATATAGATGTATTGCTCGGATGGAAGGGTTGCTTATCATAATGAAAATGATGGATGTAATTATAATAGAAGATCGAAAGTAAAGGCAAATATGCATTGTAGAAATGATGGTGATATGTTTTGAAACCCGAAGCATACGAATAAGAAAGCATTTACAAACATTAAAACAAAAGGAAATAAAATTAGAAATATAACACGACTTTTATGCTGAATCCTTAATTAAAATAACGCAAAAAAGAAGAGGAAAAACTAAATTTATAAATTACAAACACAAATAATAAATAAAATGGAAATTTCTATTTCGCCGATGATGAGAGTGAGCCAATTAACATCAGCATAAATTTAACATAATAATTAAAGATTATCAGGTTAACACAACAGTTACAAAGTACTCATACTCATATTTATGTTGGCCGGTCTATGATATTGAATGTTTATTCGGAGGAGTAAATGAAGGGGACGTTATCTTAAAAGCGCACATACGAGTATATATATGGCAAAAAGGAGTGGAGTCGTCAACTGCTAAATTAAGACAGAACTGAGTTTTAGGAATACAGCTGAAAGCAAAGCAGAGAACAGATCACATAGAGATAAAGGGAATGTAAAATTCTAGGAATTTTATACCAGAAATCAATACAACTTACATTTTTTCAACTTTACTGCTATTATTACTGTTTAATTTTAAGAGTTAAAATATTTTAAAAAACTTACAATTAAATTGAAAAGCTAAGCTGCAAAGCTAAAGTATTTGTTAACCATTGCACATATCTATTAAGAAAAAATCAACGAGGCGAATGCGTACACAGATAGATGGTAGATGGAAAAAACTTGGTTTGTATTCTAGTTGCAGTTTCCCTTTGCCAAGGCACAGCGGATGTATTACTCCTAACTACCCATTCCTATATAGGGTTAATAAAAGTGCAAAAAAAGCTGCCCGCAGATCGACCGAAGTAAGAATTTTAAAGATCTTTCTTGAATCGGTAACAGGTTTAGTAAATTTTTTTGTTTTTTGTTATTGAATAGCAGGAGCAAAGTAAAAATTATGAGATTAAGAGGGAGACCATAAACTCAAATAAGCCTGTGCGTGACTTTTAGGGTGTTTACTAATATCTATAAATTGTAAATTTTTATGTGTCGATCGCACTGAAAGATGTTTTTCCAAACATTGCTGGATATTTAAATGTAGGTTTTATGGCGACGAAACTAACGCGTTCGTTAAGTGTAGCCATCCATCCATTCACTAAAATACCACCATCAATTCATACACTTAACAAATATAGATTATATTTACTAGAACTGGCATGGAAATAAAAGAAAACGAAGAACTATATATAATGCTACGATACAAATATAAATATTTTATGTAAATGTGCTCACTCTCACTATATACATATACATATAATATATATTATTTACATATACGATAAAATTGTTAGCAAGCAAAAGTAGTGACATGGCAGCCCGTTGTCGGGTTTTGCACCTACGGCAATTACTACAAATGCATGATACCCGCAAATATGTATTTGAATTAAATGTAGCATAAATTTGAAAGAAGAAAAAACAAAAAACAGATCAACCAATGCAAGTAAATAATTCATCTGAAAAAAAAACAAAAAAAATTAAAGCAAAGATTTGATAATAAAAATACTAATAAAAAGGAAATATATTATTAAAAGTTTAAGTCAGTAATAAATAATGGCACTTATATTTTATTTCGTATCCGTTCGTAAGTATGTGTACGTTAGGCTAAGGTGTGGTGTGGTGCACTAGACAGGGCTAGTTTACTGAGTCGACAGTACTTGGTCGGGGAAAAATTCCGAGTGTTTATTGCGGTAAGGTAGGACTGGTTGCCATGTCTATGTTCGTCGTATTCAATAATTACAGCAATATTACGACCCTGTTACATTTTTGATGGCCTGTTTCTGATGCTCAGCTGGTTAGCTGCCGAAATATGGTATTGCAGACGTTGTTTCGTGCAGAACTCGCCTGAAAATATGGAAGCATAGACCAATAACTTCGTTTCAATTAAACTTGATTTTGGCTACACACAATAAATGAAATTAAACTTCAGATTAGTATTTATTAAATAAAAACTTACTTTTCCTCCCTCTTCTATTTTAAATTTGCAGTCAAAACTTTCTACTGTAGTTGATTAGTTAGTGAACATTAGATTGTGAATACTTCATTGATAGAATGTGCGGCGTTGCGATTATTTTAGAAATTAGAAATTTTGTGGCAGAATGTAATGCCATCTCCTCGTAATACGTGCGTAAAAACTGGAAAGATTTAGTGATTGTTCGGCGTACTTAATAAAAGCGGCGGTAATGCACCACTTATAGGCTGTGTTCGTAAATGCAACATGACGCGCAAACTACAATTGCATAACAAACAGAACGTTCAGAAATGTCAATATTGCAGCACTGCAATAATCAAGCGTTCAAAAAGACAACAATTCTATCAGTTGTCACTCATAATTTCTATCAAAAAATTGTTTACTGCATTTAACTACGATGTCTGATGAAAAGTAAGCAAAACTGTTTTATTTTAATTTTTGTATTGAAATTTAGTTAAATTATGTTAATAATAATTGTATAAATTATTATTTTTAAATTTTTAGTGAAAATCTCAGTAATGCGGAGACACAGTTATTGCTGAGAGTACGGTTGAATATGGAGGACAAGTTTAAATCGGGTAGAAGGAAAAAAAATGTATTGTGGAAGAAAGTTGTGACCGAAGTTACAAATGTAAATCCCAATATAAGACTGGACAGCACCACAGCGCAGAGAAAATGATTAAATCTCTTGGTAACGTACAAGCGCATTAAGAAAAGAAATAATTCTTCCGGTAGAGAAGCTACATCCTGGAGGTATTTTGAGGACTTCGACGAAGTTTATGGTACAAGGCACTCAATGACTCCGCCAACAGCAAATTGTTAAAGTGAAACTATAAATTATTAATTTTCATAAAACTTATAAAACCTTCTTTAAAAGTGGCCCAATTCATTCGGAAATGGGAATAGAAAAGGTCCTCGGGAAACGACTTTATTGTTTTAATAAACGATTTGTTTTTAGGTATTTTTCTTTTTAAAGACAAACATTTGTACTAAACATTTTTCTCTTTGACTTCAATAGCCTTCTTTTCTTAAATTTAAAGAAAATCTATCTTTTCTTTGCTCACAAATTTCGTCTAGTGTTAGATTCAGCAAAATTTCCATTTTAGTATTATACGCGTTCAAAAATGCAAACAAACGTATTTGCAAATTGTCAAAAATTGTATAAGAAGTATCCAATGTCAAACTTGCAGTGTTGCCACTGATGCTTATGCTGCAAGTCATGTTGCATTTACGAACACAGCCATAAATTTACGACCCTGTTGCAAATGCTAGGCTGATATTTACTGATGTTTGGCACTTATTTTGCATAGATCTTTGGAGATGAATACGTAAATAAAACTAAGAGAGTTTTCTATAAGTATTTTCATCGATAATTTCGTATTTGACGTTAATTTACTATTGAAAATGAGAACGAAAAATGAATGAAGCAAGGAATCGAAATTTTTATGGGCGCAACAATTGCTGAATTTAGGTCTAATATTTTAGAGTAGCTAAAATTTTGGCAGAATTTCACATTGAAGGTCATACTTTAAAAAATCGTGCAAGCTCTTATACGCATCTCGAATTAGGGGTGGAATTCCAAGATTTCTCATTACCAATATTGATTATTGCACTAGTTCCATATTCAATTGTTACTTTTATTATTAACGGAGATAATGCCATTCAAAGTTGATTTTTTGTATTATTTTTCCATATTTTTTAAATTGAAGAATCACTAATTTCCAAGGCGAATCTATTAAAGGTGTTGTTGGTGGTCAGCTGAGTTGTGTTTTTCCATTCGCCGTGTCCATGTGGTTGTCAGCTCAGAATGAAACAAGGCGAATGCATTATTTGTTTTCTAGTTTTTCAATACTTTTCTTTGACAGTCAAGCGAACAGAACAATGT
>JAYXIM010034298.1:0-42458 GCA_037575425.1 Anastrepha fraterculus | reverse complement strand
GCTAAGTTCCCACGGTGCGTAATTCGCTCAATTACTCTGATGACACAGCGCATTTGTAATTCACTTTGGCAATTTTCTTTTTTGTTTTTGCTCTTTGTATGAGTTCGATTCTAAAATATTTATTAGAAGAAATTTTCAAAAAATTTTCAAATAAACTTTTCAAAGTCCTTACTTTCTTCCAGGTTAAACTTTTAGAGGTTAATGATATCTTCACAATATTTAGAAGATCCAGTTTTTTTCAAAAGCTGTAACTGCAGCTAATAGAGATGGAACAGTTCCTCTGAAGGCATACTAATTTTTTAAGAATTTTTTTTTTTTGCTTTCATTGCTTTAAAATAACATTTTCTGGTTATTATTCAATGTTAGTTCACTTTGATTCCTAGTTTGGTTTACTCTTTCGTTTTGCACTGACAATTTTGTTTTTGGTTTCCTCGTTCACTCCTCTCGGGAGCATAGGGCCTCGGACAAGACTCAGTCTTGCGTTGGTTTCATTAATCTATTTTGATTTCTAACAGGGTATGTGATTAGCCTGTCGCTACCAGTCCTAAGTAGTGGCCACCTGTCGTTGCTTAGGAACAACGCCTTCTTACTGCTTGGAGCGCCATCTGTGTTTGACAATTTTCTGACAGAAGGATTGCACAAATGGTTGTTGACTTCGCTAAATTTCGTGTGTCTGCGCTATTACCGCGATCGATCGCGTCCTCTTGCTGCCGCCACTGATGCAATGTGTAACTGTGTGTTTTCCTTTGTTTTTTGCTTGTTTTAGCAGCCACAGTGCAATAATGCGCTGACTATTGTGCGGGAGTAAGGATGGAAAGGATACGTTTTTGGGGTTGAGGAATGAATTTTTTTTTGTTTTAGAAACAGGCAAACTAGGTAAGTTTGGAAAAGTGCGAGCATTGTGCTTTACGTGACATTCGAACCCACAACCTCTGGGATGACAGGCTAGTACGCTAGACTACCGAGGCCGCATTGACAATTAATTTCGATTAATTTTCGGTACAAATTAAACTAGACTGAATTACTTACACATGAGGTAATTCGCTTCCAGATTTTTTTACGACGAATTACGTCATTTGAAGTGTAATTGTGAAGTGAACTTCGATTAAGAGAGCGAATGACGTACCGTGGGTAGAGAGCATAATTTTATATGAAAATTCTACAAAAAAGTAATACCTGGTTTAAGGAATTACAGATCTAAAGTTGTAAGCAGTAAAAATTAACTTGCATGTATGGGCAATATAAAATAGTGCGAATGTTTGTCTATTACAAAACGCAATGCCAAAAGAAAATATAAACGATTCAATCGACAAAAGTCAGTTATACTCCCAGTCGACATTCGCAATAGGGGTGTAAATCTTTTCCCCAAATTGGAAATACTTTTTCCAATAGGGTCAAAATAAAAACATAATTTTTTTAAACATTCATTGTCATTTCATCAAGGAAAAACGTACGCCTCGACACGTTTACAAATCGTACAATCGTATTACAAAAATCGACGCACTGTGAAAAGTGTTCTTCAAGCGCTCAGGCCAACTGGCCAACTAATGATGATGAGCGATGAGACCCATATTTGCTGTATGGCTACGTCAATAAGCAAAATTTCCGTATTTGGGCTGAAGAACAAGCCGCAGCCATTCAAGAACAGTCATTACATCTGTCGAAAGCAACCGTTTGGTGCAGTCTATAAGCTGGAGGAAACTTCGGCCCACATTTCTTTAAAGACGAGGCTGGTGCCAATGTAACACTGAATGGCGGACGCTATCGTGCCATGATACACGACTTTCTGATATCGGAAATTGAAGCCTTTGATCTCCACAACATTTGGTTCCAACAAGACGGCGGACGGCGCTACTTGCCATACAGCCCGTGAAAAAATGGATTTACTGCGTCGTCGTTTCGATGAGCAATTTATCTCTCGTTTCGGACTAGTGGATTGGCTCCCAGGATCTCGTGTGATGTCAAACCTTTGGACTTTTATTTGTTGGGGAATGTAAAGCCTAAATGCTTTGTGGATGAACCAGCTTCGATTGAGGCATTGGAAGCCAACATTACTAAAGTTATTCAACGAAATACCGACCGAAGCCCTCCAGCGAGTCATTCAAAATTGGTGTTTACGGGTGGCCGAATTACGACGTAGTTGTGGCCAACACTTAAAAGGGATTATCTTTAAAAATTAAAGTATTAAATGTCGTGAATGGTTTTACACAAAAATAATAAAGATTTTCCAATCAGTTTAAATTTTTGTTGTTTTATTTCAATTTAAAATCCGATACCTCTAAATTACCACCATACATAATAATTGAATCTCTTTTTAAGATAGACAAGAGTTACATGCTCTTTCTCCCGCTGTTTACGTTCATTGAAAACTGGGTCCAAAGCGGTCTAAAGCGATGGTCTGCGAATTATTTGAGCGGTTGACACCCCTTACTTATCGCAACACCTTATCTAAACCTAGTTCCGTCAATAAATCTAAGATGGAGTTGAATTGGGCTGAGCATATGTGCCTTTATTCTGGGCGGCCTAAGCTAAGGCGTTTACACCTTCTCTATGGGATCCCATGCGAGAAACAAGTGTAGCTGAGTTTCCGGAGATAGGCTGCAAAGAGGAAGTTGCAAGCTCAAATATTCCACATTCTTGGCTGAGATCCCTTTTCCTTTGGCAAAGATTTCCCAGGCTTTGTCGACAAGAGCGGCCTCCGCTGCCGAGAGACCCCCGAAGTGGTAGTAACCGGATATACTTTCGTCTCCTCTTTGCTTCTATTGCTGATCTACTTGTTGCAGTTCTTGTGCTTCGACCATCTGCTCGTTAAGGCGATCTTAGCAGTTAATAAATTGAATGAGAATCTTAAATGGTCCAGAGTTCCTTGCCGCGATAAGGTCACCGTTATTCTTCGATTGGAATTGACGTTGATGAGGCGCCGTTCTTGTACAATCGTATTAAACTCCAGGTTGCGAATCATTGAAAAGTTATGGTGACACGAAATTTTCGTTCTTGCACGAATCTAAAAAAAAAGTTTTTTAAAAGAGTGATTAATTTTGTACCACTTTGTATAAGCAACTCGAGAAAGCTAAAAACAGTCACTAATATTAATTTGAATAAAACCCAACAAATGGGCTGGAAATATGTGATTTTTTTTTTGGTGGGTGAGATAGGGTTCAAGATGCCTTCGCACTTACAGTGACCGTCGTCGAGTGATGTGACCACTTAAGCAATCCCTTCTTTCCTTTTGGGGAGACCCCCTTCGCGGGAATACTTTCTACATTACTTCGGAAGGGCCTAGATCGGCATCTATAAAGGACCAATTCTTTTCAGCCACGTCCGGGGCCACCGTATTTGTAGCCCACTTTCAGGCTATAGGCTCGTCTTTTTGTGTATTTATCTCTGTGGCTTTGCTTTGTTTCACTGTGTTTATATTTTTTTTAAAGTGCGCCCTCGATGTATCTCTTTACCACGTTCCAGCTGTCCTCGAGCTCGAGAATTGTGCTGATTATGTTGCTCGGCGCAATATCGCCAATCTGCTTCGGCAGTGCAATAGCGACCTACCTTTCACAATTATTGGTCAAAAAACGTGTGTTCAGCGTCTTCGCTATTCATGCAATTGGGATCGCTTACTTGGCTCATGCGGTATAGGCATCTCCGGAAGTATCCGCGGCACGAGAGGAACTGAGTTCAGAAGTTATCCATTTCCCCGAAGTTTCTTTAAATCCATTTGTCTATTGATGAAATATGATCCACCGTCCATCTGCCACTGGGTTTAGTGTCCCATCGGCTTTTCCACCGCAGCGCAGCATGGTTCGGCATTCGTTCGCGAGCTATGAGATCAACGGGTATGTTCCCACTGCACCGAAGCTTGCACCTCTGTCTTGACTGACGGTTCCAAGATGGAATCGGGAGTCGGAGCAGGGGTTTTCTCTAAATCAGCCAATTTATCTATCTCTTTTAAACTGCCGAATACTGCTAGTGCTTTTCAAGCAGAATTCTTTGCGATGCTGCAGCCATGCAAAATGCTTTACATTTTCTCCGATAGTCAAGCCGCGATTAATTCTCTGACGACGCCATGGCGCAGAACGAAATTAGTAAACTCCTGTAAGGAGGAAATTAAATATCTTGGGTGTGCAGGTAACATTTCTCTGATCTGGGTTTCAGGACATAGGAACATAAAGGGAAATGAAATTACCGATGAGCTTGCCAGGAAGGGGACTGAATTGACCTCAGAGACCTCCTACCCGGTCATCGGCATCTCCCTGACAGTTGTTAAAGGGGAACTGCACAAATTATTTCTCAGGAAAGCGCAGAAAAGATGGAGCTCCATTTCTTCATGTGCTATTTCGAAAACCCTTTGGCTCCAGCACAATATACGAAGAACTCAGAAAGTCCTTTGGACTCCTCGTCATTCAATTTGTGAACTTGTAGTTGTGTTTACCGGTCCCTGGACGATCGGCACACACACGGAAAAGCTAGGGTTACCATTTAACCCCCATTGCGGAAGCTGTAGGGACCTTTCAATAGAAGTAGACCATTGAGCACTTTCTCTGTTAATGCTCGGGCTTGGCAGTTAGACGATTAAGGCCACTAGGTGTTCCTTTCTTCGGCAGCCTGTTGCAGTGCGCCAACCTAAGTCCCATCAATCTTCTCCATTACATCAACAGCTCTGGCTAGTTGTATATCTCTTCCTGATGGAGGTCTCATAATGGTATCAAAACGACGGCGCTTCAGTGCTACTTGAGGAGTGCCAGAAAGGCACTTCAACCATTTCATCTACCTACCTACATATGGATTGAGTTTTCAATGTACACTAAGTTTAATTTGTAATAAAATGAATTGTTTTTGTTTTTTGAATATTTATGTAATATGAATTTGATTATTATTTCTTTTGGACTGCCTTTGGGAAAATATTTACAGTTTTTTATCTTAACCAATTTTTTAAAGTTGTGGAACCTATCCCCAAATTTCCATATTTCGCATGCATTTTTTGCACGATTTTTTTTGGACGCATTTCTAAGGAATGTTTCTACCGGAGTTGTGTGTAAATATGTATGTTTGTATGCACATTTTACTTTAACCTTCCAACGTTTTATTGCACCTTTCATTTAATAAATTTACCAATAAGACACATTTAAATTGCGATTAGAAGCAAACACCTAAATATGTGCAAATTATCGCATTTTAAATATTTAAATATAAAGTAGAAATAAATTTGTCTAAAGACAACCGAAGAATATACAAGCAGTGACCCGGGATCATCCATATGCATGCTCAAATTTAGAAAGGAACGACGATTTGTAATCAATGGTGTACGCTTCGTATATACATAACATCATAGATATATGTGCATATATACTTCACGGATATATAACATTCTACATACAGAGAAAGCAGAAGAGGAGTTCAATGCAACAGCAATAGAACCGCCGCCTGGCTTATCAATGATTGGCCTTTTTCACACATGAAATTTCAAATGTTTGATTATTGTGTCACGGTAAACATCCAATGTAAAAATCGAGCGGCTATAAAAGACAATGCCGTGGTGAAGGAACTCATAGTCTTGTGCAAGGCAGCGTTGTCCGTATTAATAAAAATAATTGTTTAATTTTGTTTTAATATTTTAATCTTTTTTTAAGTGTTAGTTAAATCTTAAAGTACAATACAAAATGCTCGATTTAAATGGTAAAAATGTTGTTTATGTTGGTGGCTTCAGCGGTGTTGGTTACCAAGTTTGTCGTATACTGATGAAGAAGAAGATCAGCGTAAGCAGAAAATTAATAAAAATACATAGATTTTTTATTTATTGAAATCTCTCCTTTTGTATTCAAAAGCACTTAATTGTGATGGCTCGCATGGAGAATATGGAGATGATGCAGAAGTTACAAGCGGAAAATAGCTCTGTCAAAGTTATGTTCATCCATATGAACCTGATGGATAACTCCAGCATGGAACAGGCTGTTAAGCAAATGATGGGTGCTATAAAGCATATCGATGTTTTGATCAATGGTGCTGGCGCCTTGGCCGACAAGGACATGGAAACCACAATGGGAGTAAATTTGGTAAAATGTTTGGCAAAAATATAAAAACTTAACGTTTAACTAATTATTTGCTCACTCAATTTCAGATGGGCATGATGACAATGGTGATGCTGAGCATGCCGTATATGGATAAAATGCAAATGGGTCAAGGAGGTATGGTAATGAACATTGCCTCTGTTTATGGATTGGAACCTGCTCCTGCCTTCCCGGTATATGCTGCTGCTAAGCATGGTGTTATCGGGTTTACCCGTTCGATGGCGGTAAGTGCTTCCACTTGAATATCTGTATATGCCAGTGCATTATTATTAAGCAAACAGTATTGATTGATTCTGCATTTGCTTCCGTAACAGGATCAGCATCATTATCAACATACTGGTGTTAGTTTCATCGTTGTTTGTCCTGGTCTAACTACCAGTGAAATGATGATGAATTTGCGTGAAAAGTCGATGATGGGTGAACAAGCCTATGTTGGTGAAATGATTGAAGCGATGAACAAGGCTAAACAACAATCGCCCGAGGAGTGCGCGATGAATATGATCAAGGCGATGGAGATGATGAAAAACGGTGCTATTTATTTGTGCAACTTGGGGCAATTGAAGGAGGTGATGCCAACCGATTATTGGCATATGTAAATAAATATCTTCTACGTGTGTGAGAAATGAATTAATGGAAATACAACAAAAAGAAAAAATAAATAATAACCATTGGTACATTTTTGAGAAAAAAATAAAAGAAGTAAAATGTTTGGATATTATCAACTAAATAACAACAAAATTTGTTTATATATTTATTTGACTAACCAAATGAATTTTTTGCTAAAAGGAATGTTTTAGAATGGTTCAAAAACAACTTTATTTTTCTTGATGCTACCCTCGAAATTTTTTAAGACCAAAAAAAAGTCGTCCACGCTTTAAAATTATTATTGCAATCCCAGGCGGCCGCCGTAGCCGAATGGTTTGGTGCGTGACTACCATTCGGAATTTAGAGAGAACGTAGGCTCGAATCTCGATGGAACACCAAAATGAAGAAAAGCATTTTTCTAATAGCGGTCGCCACTCGACAGGCAATGGCAAATCTCCGAGTTTATTTCTGCCATGAAAAAGCTCCTCATAAAAATCATTTGTCGCTCGGTGTCGGCATAAAACTGTAGGTCGCTCCATTTGTGGAAGAGCATAAAGACGCACACCACAAGTATGAGGAGGAACTTGGCCAAACAGCCCAGTGGTGAATGCATTTTTCCGTAAATGTGGTATAAAATGTTAATAGATCTACATTATTTAACCTGCTCTCTTAAATTCTTTTCAAAGATTTTCATTACTGCGCCCTGCCGTACACCAAAAGTTGTTCGAAGAAGGGAAAGATGGACCTTGGTATGAAGGTTGGTGACGCCTGTAAAACGCACCATTACTCACTGTTACGATTCTAGAATAAAGCCCCTAAACCGGTAGCAATTTTCGGGTATAAACTGAAGATGTGGTTGTAATATTCCGAAAAATTGTATTTATGATGCGATTTTTTGTGGTAGAGACAAATAGTTTTGCTGGGTCGCTTTACTAAAGCACAGGGCTTTTTAAATTTATTTTCGCTATAGATTCTCAAAAAACTATCATACTTTGCCTTTTATTTTTACTTTGACCCTATATAGATATATAATGAGGTAACGCCTGTATAAAATAGCTTTTCGAATGACCTAATTATGGGGGTTCTTCCCAAAATTTTAAAACATTGACAAAATTTTTGCGTTCTGATTTTTCTTAAATATGGAATAAGGTGTGGTTTACATTAACTAAGATTTGTGTAATGTTTTGTTGTTGGAGTAACAGCAGACCATTTTTGGGAAAGTTTACTATAATGGCAGCTCTTGGCCTACTTTAAGACCGGCGAAGATTTTTCAGCTGTACATCCAGCTTACAAAAATATGTATGTATAACTTGATCTGCGTGATAAGATAAAAGCACACAATCTATTAAAAATCAAATTAATAATGGTTGTTTGTAATAGCTAAATATAATCGAGAAGATGTAGATATACACATTAATTACAAAAAAGTGTTACAAAAAGAGTACACATTTTTCAATCGAAAAAAGAGGAGCCGCGATTATTCATGAAGTATAAAAGATATATATTTAAAATTTTTTTACATGAAAGTATGTATAAAACTATGAGGCGCAATTACGCAATTTCCCATGGGGTTGCCGTCTGGGGACTGGTAATGCCAACCCAATACTGTCAACTGCTATCGAGCAAGATTCGCTGCTGGCGAGTATGGTTATACCTCAAGGATGATTACACTCAATTTTCCTTGATTAAACCTTATAAAACTGGTATAATTCACAATTTTACAAAGACATGTAATTTAAGGCAGCTCTGCTCCAGCGTTGCCAAGATATGTTCATTTATACCAGTTACTTCATCTATTCTCCACTTGCTAAAGCTTGGGGAAAAGAAGGAGTCTTTTGTAAATCCGGTTTTCTCTTCGAGAATTTCTTTATAATTACCAAAAAAAAAACTGATTTCTAATAACTAGAAACCAAACAAATTGTATTTATGTACTTTTACAATTTTCTACTTAAATGTCAGGATAATTATATTCCCTCAAAGTACTAGAAGTCAAAATCCACACCGAACCATTTTTAGCAGTTTTAATGGCCGTAACTAAATTGTGTGCACATTCTTCCGCACTTTGATTGTTGCACAGGAGCTTTGGTAAAGGAGGCATGCGGTCAAAAGTAGCCACTGCATCCATACGGAGAGATGCGATCATGGCTGTTTCGGTAGTGCTCGGACATATGGTGATGAAACTAACGTCTGTCTGACTATAATAATAAGGATCCTATGAAAATATAAATAAGTAATAAGAATATCCAGATTATATTTATAATAATGTGGTAACAAACCGAAAGCGCTCTTGTAAATCCATTCACACCATATTTGGATGCCGTATAAGTAGCGTAGGCCCCATAAGCATCCAAACCAACTATTGACGAAATATTCACAATCACACCGCCATGACCACCTTTCGATTTGTCCATTAGACGTAAAGCCGCAAAAGTGCTGTAAATTACACCTAACTGGAAAGATATGAGCTTATTAGTACAATGTGTACATACATACATACATTAATACACATCATTTCTTAAGCACATCAATACAAATTCAGTTAAAGTAGTTAGACACTTGTTACTAGAGATGTCACGAATATTCGGCAACTATTCGGTACTCGGCCTATTCGGCCACTTTTTTTGCTATTCGGTATTCGGCCGAATAATACGTACTATTCGGCCGAACGCCGAATACCAAATCATGTAAAAAAGACACGTTATGTTACTCAAAATTATGTATTTATTTTCAAATTACAACACTTTAGTATTTAAAATTGATCAGTGGTAAGTTGTGATGGATAAAAACAAGCTTTTCAGCATTTTTTGGTAGCAAACGATTACGCTTTTCATCGTAAATGTTACCAGCCTCAGAAAATAACCTCTCACTATACACGCTACTTCCAGGAGAAGAAAGATAAACTTTAGCGAATTTCGAAAGGTTTGGGTATTGGTTTTCATTTGCTAACCACCACTTGTAAGGATTGGCCTTCCGATCTAGGCGACCTGTTTTCAAATAAAAATACAACTCGTTTGCCACAGTATTCCGCTCCACGTCCTCCTCATTATTAGCATTTCGCATATTATCTGTATTATTCAACTAACAAAGCGTTCCGTGACTGATTTACTCGCAATTAACTCCCGCACTGTGTTGTGTTTGCGATTTGTTTTATTGGTTGCGTGCGACTAACAGGTTGCGACTTGTCTTATTCCAGCTAACGCGCCCCCGACAAGCATGTATTTCGTGCCGAATATTCGGCGGCCGAATATTCGGCGCTTCGGCCGACAGCGTTGCCGAATATTCGGTATTCGGTATTCGGCCAATTCACTATTCGTGGCAACTCTACTTGTTACTTTGTTCAAACTCACCAAATTAATTTTTATTGTCCGCTCAATTTCATGCTCATTCATTATACCACTACCGTTCACCACAATATCAAATCGTCCCATAGTGTCGTGTGCTGCTGTAAAGGCATGCTCGATACTATCCACGTCCGTCAAGTCTATCTTAATATAGAATACATTGGCAGCTTTGTTCAGCGCCTGCAGTGTACCAATCTTTTCGTTGTCCTCAACCACATCCAAAATTCCTAAATTCTAATTGGTTTATTAATTATAAGTATGCCCTTTATATGAAAAACTTGTTAGGTTTGTTATGCGCATGAATGTTTAGTACTTACGGCCACCCCTTGCTCCAAGAGGCATTTGCAAGAGCAGAAGCCGATGCCGCCAAAACCTCCCACATATATAACATTTTTATTTTTTAAATCCATATTATTTCGACTGCCGTGTTGTTTAGTTGAACGCCAATCGCCTGCTTAATTACTGATCGCGATTACGCTTGCCGGTCGCGATCTAATTTGAACAAATATGAGGGGGTGCACGTGTTAATACAAAAGTATTCACTTGCAAATAGGTACTTTTCCTAATTCCTCAAATTGACATTGGTTCTAAAAGGACAGTTGAAACAATAAAAAAGTAGAGCATCATTTGAATTCTAAACGATTTATAAGAAATATTGTCATTTTTATTGTACCTATTTCAAATAAGATTTTCTACAAATGTATATTGATGTATTTAACAACCACACAACAACGAACGACCAACAATATTGAGCAATATTTTTCTTTTACTTCTCTCTCGCTTTGCTTTTATTAGATACAGAGCACATAGAGAACGCAGAGAACGCTTTCTGTTCTCTGCACCCATTGCTATCAAATATCGGTGTTGGTTTTGTGCATCAAATTCGCAAACAAAAATTAAATCAACAACAACTGTTTATTGCATTTTTTGTTGCATTGCAAAGCTTTCGTCAAAAACTCCGGACCAACTTAAATGTGCTTATATGTAGTCACTAAGCACTAACGCACTCGCTCAGGGCGCCCAAAAAAAAAAGAAAAAAATAAAAAGCTTTGAATTTATAATTTTATCAGCGCATTTTGATAGGCTTAGAGGCCGAGTTCGTAACTGTTAGGACAAAATCGCCTGCGTCAATGAATAATTTTTAGGCATAGGCCCATGCCCTTAGATGCCATAGAGTTGTTATGGAATATAAAGAGGCTGATAGATGAGCCAGCGATTAATACTTTTTTTGTATAGAGGGCGAGGCATCTTAATATATACTTAATCATATAGTATACAAGTATTGATATGTATGTATGTATTATACTTGCTTAGTGGGCAAAAATACACTTGCGCTCTCATAATTTCTTAACTTAACTCCTCTTATCTTTATATTGTATGTACTTTTGTATATTTGCATTTTTTATTTATTTATTTACTTTTTATATTTTAATAGTTTCAATAACAATAGAATTACTAAATAAACAAAAAGATAACGCAGTGCTAGCAACGGAGGCTTTCAGCTGATATTTACATTTTTAATAAATCTCTGCCGTTGCTTCGAATGTGCACTCGCGCTTTTCGTCCAGCTTGCGCTCGATATACGCGTACATACTCGTATGAGATAAGCTTTTGAGCTCAGATTTAGTAGAGTAGTGCCGATTGCGGTTTATCTGTTGTACACATTTTGTGGTTAAGAAATTGTATCATTACTAAAACCGGTAAACGATGTTGCAATCAGTAAACTTAAACTTTAAACTAAATTGAGCCTCAAATCTTGTAACGCAACCAACTTGACATAATTTCACTTAGTTACAATGCGGTTGATGTTGGGTAGATTTAAATTCTACCAGTATTTTCAAAATATTTTACTGTGCTGCACTTTGTATATATGTACATACCTATTTTAAATTTAGCGGTAGATGAAAAACTAGTTCAAATTTTTATAAATTGAGGAACTATCAAGACCAGACAACAATAGAAAAATAAGTTAAGGTTGGTCCATATGCCAGTTTGTTAAAATAAAATAAAAAAAGGAACAAAAATGATTACTCTTATATATTTGTATATTATGGCATTGTTAGCATGATTTTATTCATGTGCCTTCCGCGTAGTAACTCGTAATGTAGCCGAAATTTCAAAGACTTCGAATTATGTTCATTTTCAACATCTGTATAACAGATTTCTTATAAAGGTTGATCAGCTTGAAGGTTCTTTTTTCTAACTGAATACATCACTTTTTTCAGTATTCATTGACATATCATCATTCAAAGATTATACTGGCTAGCCGAAGCCACGCAGAGACCAATTTGGTCCACAGCGGTACCAGATCAGAGTCCTATTTAGCGAAAATATGCATCACTCAAGATGCGCGCACTGTTCGCGAATTTTAGGAGTTGCTCGAGTTCCAGTTCAGGGATAGATTCTAGCCTTTCAAAGTTGTAAGCACCCAGGTAGCATAGTCTAGTAGCGTTCCTCTAGTTCTTTGTGAATTGTGCGCAGGCGTTTAAGTATATGGCTTATTTGATTCCCTGCACGTTTCCGCGCCTTCTTTAGCTATTCCATCTACTGTCTCAGTGCTCTCAATGCCTTTATGCCAATAAATACAAATCCTGCGGTTACGAGCAGGCTTGTTGATTGCTTCCATGGACATTTTTGGATGATACACATTATGATTTTATCGTTTTTATAGCCGCTTAGCTATCCACGTAAAAGTTTAATGCGCAGTTAATTGTTGTTAAAATATAAGCTCTGCTGATTTCCTTACAGAAAATATCTCAGCTTGAAACACAGTACAATAGTTAGGGAGTTTAAATGCCAATTTCGATCCATCAGTGAATACATTGATGGTGTTACTCCTCGGAACCAAGCTTTTGCGCCATCCACCGTTTTCAATAACGGCCTGTAGTGGGCTTCCAAAATTCATAACTGGAACCATATGGTCTGAATTGACTGTGGCATTCCTACTAATAGAGCTATGTGCGAAAGTTTTAGAGGTAAGCTGTTCGGTTGCTTGTAGCCTCACAGTTGAGTTTGCCGATTTTCTGCACGGAGATCAATCGGTGTTAGGTTGAGGATAGCCTCGAGAGCTGCCGTTGGAGTTAATTTCATAGCTCCCTTGATGCAAAGCGCGGAGAGTCGTTGAAGTTTTACCAATGGCCTGATATATGTTTTCTTTCTTACCGCCTTACACCACACCAGTATGTGATATAGGTCAAACAATTGCTGTTTATCACCAGTGCATACGAGCGGGTGATAGCCCACATATGCTTCCATCAGGAAAAGGAAACTGTACGTTAATTGTTCAGCGGAAGTATTTCGTTCTCTCAATATTTTGGATTTAACGACTGCCTGTTTGTGATAATTTTATTATTTTCAATTTATTAAGAGCATAATCTATGATAAGAACTGTTTGGACTAGTCTCTATAAATAAAACTCTGCATGAGTCCGAAAAACAATGACATCCTATTCCACATATACATATGCATGTACATTGACACGCGCCCCCCTTAAAGTTATTTTAAACAAGAAATCCTATTCCATTCACAGATAACAAATTATGTAGAACAATAAGAATGAAATTTTTATAATCGCATACACAAAGATGTATGTATTTATGTATGAATAAACGTAAGAAACATTTTATTATGGCTATGTATTGCAAGCAAATCATTTTGACTGCAAAAAATGCGCTTAATCACTTTAAAGTTGTGTTGATTTTCATTTATTCCAATATAATTTTATATTTCACGACTTAAAAACCGGTGTCCACATAACTGGGAATGTGACTTCTTTGATTTCGCCCAAATTAAGCATGTAGACGCCACCATTTTTACCAGTCTCAGCAAGTTTTACCAAATTCTGAGCGCAGATTTTGGGACTTTGGCGTGAAGCATCGTCTAAACGCCCAGCAAGAATTGCGGCGAATGCGAATGTTGCCTTCTGGCCTGGATTCGCTACGAGTTCTGTCTCTGTGACGCCTGGACATATGGTAATGAAACTAACGCCATGATGCTCCAGGTACTTGGGATGCTGTGAAAAAAGAAGAATATTATTATTACATACGTAGGTATAAATGAAAAGGCAACTTACCGCCATACAACGTGTAAATGACGTCACACCATGCTTTGCTGCTGAATAAATCGAAACACCTGCAAGTGGTTCCAATCCAGCTACAGATGATATATTTATAATGACGCCACCGCGACCACCAGTTGATTTATCCATGTAGGGTAGAGCGGCAAAAGTGCTAAGGACCAGACCTTTCTAAAGAATATAGGATAGAAAATGAAAAGGTATCGGTACGACTACCTACATATGTAACTATTAGGTATCGTGTGCTTTAGTATCTTACAAAATTAATATCAATCATCAGTTCAACGTGATTGTCATCCATCATGCCACATCCATGCACGAGCAAATCAAAATGACCCATTTTCTCGACAGCTACTTTAAAGGCCGCTGTAATACTATCCTTTTTAGTGATGTCGAATTGCACAAAGAAAATATTTGCACTGGGATATGATTTTTGTAAACTTTTTAAAAGTTCTGCATTTTCTTTTAGATCAAAAATAGCTAAATTCTTGGAAAAAAAAATAAAAAAATTGTTTAAATAATAAAAATAATAATAATAAAAAAATAAAATGTATTTTTTTATAGCAGCTATCTCATAGGACAAGAATAAGATTTTCAATGGATTAACTACCTGCACTCCCTTGGCTAGGAATTCTTTCAAACAACACTGCCCAATACCGCCAAAGCCACCTTCGTATATCACATTTTTGCCACTTAACTCCATAATGATATTCTTTTTAAAATTTTCTTATTTACTTAAATTATTTGAATATAATTTAATTTAATTAATTTAATAAATTCGATACAGAATATTCTGCCGTTAGATATTCTCCAGCAAAATATGTACGCAGCAATATACGCAGCCTGTTTTATGTCTGCTTCGTACGCCTGCAATTTTAGAACTGCATTTTCTAACAAATACAATTTCTTTTAAAGGCGCTTTGACGGCTATAAAGCTCGCTACTACTCAAAAGAACTCCCGAAACTTACTTTGAGCAAAATGTATATACACATATACCTACATATGTACATATAAACATACTGCTTTACCATGAATAATCAAAATAAAATACAAATCATCTCCATTCTTATCACATATTTCTTCTGCCGCTTATATTGGTTGGTGCGTAAGTATATACAGTGGCTCACAGCTATTTCATGCAGGCGAACTATTAAAACTTCGAATGCTGTATTTTGAAAGCTAAAACTTTTTTTGAAAAAATTTAAATATAAAATAATTTATACGCAATTTCAGTATAAAAAAGGTACTTCATACATTTTTTAAGCTTTAAATAAAACATATAAAAAACAAAAATACAGACAAGTTCAAAATTTTATGTCACAGCTTATTTCATGCAGTATTCATTTCTGCTTAAATTTAAGTTAAACTAATGATTTAAAAGAACTGGCGCCTGGCGGACGCCGTAGCCGAACGGGTTGGTGCGTGACTACCATTCGCAATTCACAGAGAGAACGTCGGTTCGAGTCTCGATGAAACACCAAAATTAAGAAAAACATTTTTCTAAAAGCGGTCGCCCCTCGGCAGGCAATGGCAAACCTCCGAGTGTATTTCTGCCATGAAAAAGCTCCTCATAAAAGAATACCTGACGTTCGGAGTCGGCTTGAAACTGTAGGTCCCTCCATTTGTAGAACAACATCAAGACGCACACCACAAATAGGAGGAGGAGCTCGGTCAAACACCCAAAAAGGGTGTACGCGCCAATTATATATATATATAATGATTTAAAAATGATTCAGAATTTTGTGGGATATCCTTTGGCTATATTAACAGCTTTTAACCTTTTTGTCAGGTGATTGAGCCGGTGGTTGTAACAAACGTGGACAGTTCCATATGAGTCATTTATGCACGATTGCCGCCTTATGTTTAGGGTTATTGTTCTGGTAGAAGCGGAAATCTTGAGGTATTCCAAGTTTCGCAGCACTTTGGAATATTGAGGTACATTGTTTTGTCCATAATACCCTCGATAAATCCTAAAATTCCTACTCCGGCTGTTGACATACACGCCCATACCATTACACTGCCACCACCATGTTTCACAGCCGGTTTTATGTTGCTTTAGTAGAGCTCTGTATTAGGCTTCCGCCAGACGTAAGACATTCCATCTAAGGCGAATAGGTTGAATTTGGACTCGTCAGAAAATATTACCGTTTTCCATAAGTCAAAATCTTTAATTTCGAGCTCTCTGGCGAAGGCAACTCGGCTGAATTGATTTTTTATATTGATGAATGGCTTCCTTCGTGCTACTCGACCATTAAAGTTCTTTTCACGTAGTACCCGTTGCACTGTTTCGACGCAACATGATTTGCCCACTTCCTGCTGAATTTCGTTAAGCAGTTTTGGAGCCGATTGCATTGGGGTTTTTTTTATTTTTCGATCAATTAAACGCTCATCACGTTCGTAAAAATTTTTATTTGGGGCACATCGGCCTTTATTTTGCACCCGATTTTCATGAACGAAGCGTTCAATGATACTTTGTACTGTAGCACTACTTAAACAAACTATTTCCGCAATTTTTCGCTGCAGCTTTCCGCTTTGAAAATGATTGATGACCAGTTCTCGCGTTCAATCATAGTACGTCGGCCCATTTTTTATTTATTTTTATATTGTCCATTTGGCGATCACAAGCATATTAAAAATTTCATAGAACAATAACTGTGCGCTAGTTACATAAACTAGAAATTCAAAATACCGTTAACCAAGCGACTAGCCGCAAAGCGACTAGCAAAGAATCCGTATTGTGGTTGCATCTTTCATGAATTTGTTATTTTTTTCGTAATTTTTCACGTTTGTGTAAATGTAACTTGATCAATTCCATTCCTTCTTCTCTATATCCATACAAAATATCTATCAAACAAATAAAATAAAAATTTTCTTTTGAAAAATGCAACTCTTCCATCAGTATTTTCTTATGACGCTGTCACGTTAAACTATCGTCAGTAAACCGACTTTACAGAAAACCTCTTTTTTATTTACGGCTGTTCTTGCGTGTTTTTGTCCTTAGGTTAGGTTTAGCAGCCGCATCGCACATAGAGACAGCGATGCCACTTAGACCACGAAATGGCTGGGCTACATTTCCTTTTCCATATTGAACCATCCTGAGCTTTTGACAAAGCGTAAAAGGTTGTTGATACCTAAAGTGTATCTGTAGATTATCTAAATTAATTAAGAAATTAAAGGATCTTAAATATCGGTTCTTGCTTATGGCTAGAGCCGGTCATGTGCAAAAACAAGGTGTATAATTGTTTCCACCTCCTCCTCATTCCTGCAGCTACGACAGAAATCATGCATGTAAACGCCTAATCTCCTATGAGACAATGTCCTGTGAGGGCCCGTACTAAGATCCTACTTTGAAGTCTACTCAATTTTATAATATTCTTGGTCAGACGTAGATTTAGCCTTGACCATGTTTGCCTAGCAATTTCACAGGTATTGGCACTAATCCATCTTTGATTTACAGAACTGATTAGTGCGTCCTTAATAAGAAGCTTACAAGTTGCGAGAGGTATTATTGGAAAGGAGAATTACACACCGAAATAGCATCAACAGTTATATAAAAAAAGGAAAATATGGGTGGATCAGGCATACTTTGCGAAAGCCTTATGAGGAAATACCGCACGCCGCCTTGACTTGGAGCCCGCAAGGAACGAGAAGAAGAGGCAGATCATTGATGCCTTGGCAAAGGACTATCCGCAATGAAACTGGAAAATCATGTTATGAATTGAGATTTATGCCTAGCAACAGAAATGTTTGGCAAACTTTTGTTGAATCCTTAAGCTCCTAAAGCAGAATGGAAAATACTTATGGAAATAATTAGAGAGTTTAAATAAACGATTAAGATAGATAACTTAGACCATAAAGTGAAGTATGATTTTGCAATTTGTTTAATGACTCCTTGCAATCGATAGTACCATTAATGATATTGCAGATACAGAATTTTTTTTTAACGAGGTGTAAAAGCAATCGAAAACTTTAGTCAGCGTGGGACTTCAACGCCACTAAAAGCGCTTCAGGTCCAACGGTTCATCCTAGAGGGAAACCGTTTTGATAATTACGAGACCGTCGTTAATTGGAGGCCGTCGTGAACAATAAGCTCAATCGTCAGTTAAATTCGTCTGCTGTTCGTCTTGTTGCATTTTATCATTCCTATACTTTTTGTTGCTGCCCCGTTCGTTTCGCATCATTTCTTCGCCTTCAATCAATGTTGCGAAGTTCCACGACAATTCGTATTGCAAAAGCTTGTGCCTTCCACCTCATACGCCAATTGTTCTTGTTAGGTCTTCGTGTTAGAAAAATATTTTTGAAAATACATATATATGCATATTCGCAAAGCTTGTAATGGCTGTACACCAAGTAGTTTACTTCGACTTATATAAGGGGCAGAATAATCTTGCCAGCCCGCTTCAAACATTTTTGTATTTGTAAAAAAATGTTGTGCCTTTTCTATTTTCCTCGAATGAACCTCGTAGTATGGGTTCCATATTAATGAACAGTATTCAATGCGAGATCGCATTGAGCCAACATATAGAGTTTTCAAAGTTTGAGGGTCTTTAGTGCCAGTGGAATTTCTTCTAATTCAACCATTCCAAATGATTTGGATAGCACATAATCAATTACAAACATATAAAAATAAATACGCCTAATTTTCTCTGGACTCGGTAATCTAGCATAAGTGCACTGGCCTACCATCCCAGAGGTTGTGTGTTCGAATCCCACGTAAAGCACGGACCTCGCACTTTTCCAAATTTCTTTGTTCTAAAAAAAAATCATTCCTCAACCACAAAAACTTATCCTTTCTCCCGCACAATAGTCAGCGCATTATTGCATTGTGGCTGCTAAAACAAGCAAAAAGCAAAGAAAAACACACAGTTACACATTTTATCAGTGGCGTCAGCAAGAGGAAGCGGTCAACAGAGGTAATAGCGCAGATACACGAAATTTAGCGAAGTCAATAACCATCTGTGCAATCCTTCTGTCAGAAAATTGTCAAACACAGATGGCGCTCCAAGCAGTAAGAAGGCATTGTTCCTAAGCAATGACAGGTGGGCATTCCCACTACTTAGGACTGGTAGCGACAGGCTAATCACCTACCCTGTCAGAAAACAAAATAGATTAATGAAACCAACGCAAGACTGAGTCTTGTCGAGACCCTATGCTCCCGAGAGGAGTGAACAAGGAAAAAAAAATTTTCTCTTTATGCGATTTTTTTACATAAATCTGATTTAACACGTGTTAAAAATAAAATAAACATTCGTTTTTTACACGAATTGTTTTGTTTTAAAACGATTTGCAATATTTTATAAATTTTCTTGAATCTCATAGAGCAAATAGAGTGAGATTTTTCGACGCATGTACGAAGCGCTTAAATTAGTTTCAGGCAAAGTCTCTGAGACTCGAACAAAATCGTTCTCGCCGCTTAATAATTTAATTCTTATAATATTTTGAATGAATTAAAATGTGTAAGCATGAAATAAATTCTCCAGCGAACTCTAAAAAAAATTTTTTAATATTGTTTTCACTTGATTCTCTTTTACACTATTTGTTTTCTTTTACACGATACATTTAAAAAAAATTTTTTTTGGGAAAATATTGGGTGGGCCATATAAAATTTGCTTTTTGAATCGCCTATAAAAAAAAACCAATCAATATTTTTTCAAACTTTTTTTTTTATTTTGAGGATTGAACATTGTCATTTGTGAATAAAAAATAATATCGTTCAAATGACTGCCAGGACTGGCTTTACAGTAGGCCATTCGATCATCCCTATTTTTAAGCACATTTTCGATTGTTTGGGCTCCAATTTCATGAATGGCAACTTCGATTTCGTGTTTTAAAGCATCAATCGTCTCTGGATGGTTCGCTTAGTATTTGTCCTTAACGGCTCCCCACAAAAAATAGTTCAACGGGCTTAAATCACAGCTCCGAGGCGGCCAATTGATATCGGAATTTCGGCTGATTATTCGGTTTTCAAAAACGGTAGCCAAAAGTTCGAGTGTAACTTTGGCAGTGCGACAAGTTGCACCGTCATGTTGAAACCAAATGTCGTCCATGTCATCCTCTTAAATTTTTGGAAACAACTCGTTGAACATGTCACGGTAACGCCCGCCATTTACTGTAACCGCGGCTCCTGGCTCATTTTCGAAAAAAAAATGGCCTGATGATGCCGCCAGACCAAAAACCGCACCAAACAGTGACTCGTTGTGGATGCATGTGCTTCTCTACAGTAACGTGTGGATTTTCTGAGCCCCAAATCTGATAATTTTGCTTATTGACGTAGCCACCGATGTGAAAATCAGAAAAGAAGAAGAAGACTCACCACTTTGGAAATAGGTTCTCAATATTTCCCAATTTTGTTCAAGCGTATAGCGTCCCATTTTGTAAATGTCAAACACTTAAGTAAATTATGAACACATTTGACATGTCATTTGAGTTACCATTCTCAAGAAAATAGGTGGTTCAAGAAACAAACGCTATATGGCCCACCCTCTCGTGCAAAAAGATAATTAGGTGTAAATAAATAATTGACGCGTACACTTCTGTTAGGTCGAACTCCTTCTCCTATTTGTGTGTTTTTCCACAAATGATGGGACCTACAGTTTTATGAGGAGAAATACTATACAGAAATACACCCCACCCGGAGGTTTACCATTGCCTGCCGAGGCAAAAAAAAAAGTGATATTAGTTAATAATTAATTTGTAGCTAATAGAAGCGTAATTAGCTTCGTTTTGTTGTTTTATTTAAATTTCTTTTCCTATTGTTCTCACCCAGATACCCTATATTATTTACATATTTATATATTTACATATTTACACATTTACATAGACACTTCACATGGACAGTACATTATTTTTTATTAACTTGAATAGTTCCTCAAGACGATTCAAAAGATGGCTTCCACAGCTCCGGAAATGTAACCTCCTCAATGTTACCTATATCGAGAATGTAGACTCCACCATTCTTACCCGTCTCCATAACTTTTATCATATTTTTCGCACATGTTTCTGCGGTTTGCAACTTTGCCTTGTAGAAAATTTTAGCAGGCTCTTGGGCGAACTCAAAGCCCACCTTTTTGTGAGCATTTCTAAAAATATTAGTATCAGTAATGCCAGGGCATATGGTAATGAAACTAACGCCAAAACGATCAAAATATATTTTATCCTACAAATGAAGGAAAAAGAGAAAATAGGAAATGAAAAATAAAGGAAATGAAAAAGTTTTAAGCTATGAAACAAACCGCCATGCAGCGCGTGAAGGCAGTAACACCATGTTTTGTAGCCGAATAAATAGCAAACAAACCGGTTGCTTCCAAGCCGGCGACAGAGGAGACATTCACGATGATACCACCACGTCCACCAGCAGATTTATCCATATATGGCAAGGCAGTAAGTGTGCTATGGATAACACCCAACTAATAAGGATTGAATGAAATAGAAGTGCCTAATTTCACAATATGTAGCCAAGAAACGTGAAACAAATGGTTACGAGTATATTACCAAATTAATTTCCACTGTGAGGTCAACATGTTCATCCGTCATTATGCCGCAACCGTTGACTAGAACATCAAAGTGTTGCATTTTAGCCACAGCTTCTTTGAAAGCCGCTGTTATGCGCTCTTTTTTCGAAACATCGAATTGTATGAAATTAATTGTAGTTGTGGGGTATGATTTTTGCAAAGCTTCCAAAAGTTCTTTATTTTCCGTTAGATCAAGTATAGCTAGATTCTGGAACAATTTAATAAATACATTATTTATGTATTATTATTAAATTTGGTTAATTCTATGCACTTATGGATAGGCACAACAAAATCAAAACGCACACTATAAATTGAAGACCAGACTTGGGCCAAACACCCATCAAAGGAATAATATGTACAAGCAAGCACATATGTATGTATGTACACATGTGAGTATCACAAGAAGTGTTCACTGCATGCTGGCCATTCAACACAATTACCTTTACACCTTTTTCGAGCAATTCTTTGACGCAAGCTTGACCAATACCGCCAAAACCACCTGCGTATATCACATTTTTCCCATTGAGATCCATTTTAAGCACAATTTTGCACAACTTTACACTATGAAACAAGTTAGACTCGTATGGCGCTTTTTCGTTAGACGTCTGCTATGACTCGAGTCTCTTCAGTAACTGTTGGCTACTATTTTCGCGAATTTGTGTTCTACCAACACTGACCTTACTCTGCTAATCTTTGCTTACTTAACTGATAAAAGCTTTGCCTCATTATATGTATGGCATTTGCATTTTAAGCTTTTTAATTATTAATGCAAGCAAATTCGTTCACAAGGTTAAGAATTTTAACAAGCTTAAGATGTCGAACTGGAACTACTTTTGGGAAAAGAAATAAGGCGGCGGAGGGAGGGGTGCATTGGGCATGGGAAACATCTAACTGACGATGGCATCTAATCGTTTACGTTGGAGAAGCCTTGTACATACCTTATGCTTCTCAAAGGAATAATCAGAAGAAAAAAAAGTAGATAACCTGAAACTTATTATGAATTGAATGTTTGGATTCATAAATATTATTTATGCTGCTTTATATTATAAATATTATAACTTCTCCCTAATATTCGCATCGAGTTTCATAAAAAAAAGCCTTGCTCGATGGCGCGTTTAACAACATCCTACCGGGTACCATAATAAAGGCACTGATTGATTTCGGGATCTCGGGAGACTCTGGTTGAGTTCATCAAAAAGATGCTCTTGAGCAGATTTGTGTTAGCAACCCTAGGGGCCTCAAAGATCAGGAAAAAGGTCAGTAGAGGAACGCCTCAAGGCGGTGTGCTGTCCCTCTCCTCTGGTTGCTGGCAATAAACTTCTTGCTAAAGAGCCTAGAGGAGGGAAGACAACACGTCGTAGCATATGCGGATGACGTTGCAATGGTAATAAGAGGGAAATTTCCCAACACACTTTGTGAAGTCATGCAAGATTTACAAACATGGTTGAAAACTAAAGCAAATGGGCTAAGCGTCAACCTCAATAAAACTGAACTCATCCTATTTACCAGGAAACATAGAATTCCAAATATAACTCCCCCGACGCTAGGTGGAACGACACAGTCATTCAGTGATGAGACCCGCTACTTAGGTCTAATACTAGACAGAAAACTAAGTTGGAATGTCGAAGATAGAGTAAAAAGAGCGACAATAGCACTCTACTCTTGTAAACAGCTGACAGGACTAAGTTGGGGTCTTTCTCTACCTATCGTATATTGGTTTTACACAGCGGTTGTCAGACCAATCCTAACATATGGTATATTAGTATGGTGGCCGGCTTTAGATAAGTTATACATTAAAAGAACCATGGTACATGTTCAAAGAATGGCCAGTCTTTGCATCTGCGGGGCCCTTAGGACTACACCCACAGAGGCATTGAATATTATGCTTAGAGCAATTCGGTAAGCAAACAGCTGCCAAAGCAGCTCTCAGACTAAGAATCGGCCTACTCTGTAAGACCAAGGATATCAACTTAAATAAATCCTTCGTTACAGTATTTCCTTCCAAAGAGGAATGGGATAACGGGCTTATTGTTAAAAAAAATGATATAAACTTTTATACAGATGGCTCAAAACTAGACAACAAAGTAGGTGGGGGGTTTACTCCGATAAACTCGAAGTTAGCCAATCATTTCGCCTACCTGATCATTGCAGTGTATTTCAGGCGGAAGTCACTGCCATAAAAGAGGGACTTACGGTAATAAAAACTGAGAGTATTATCCAAAAATGAAGTCTTCATATACAGTCAAGCGGCAATAAAAGTGCTAGAATCTAAAACGCACTCATCAAAAACAGTCTTAGAATGTATTAAACTTCTAAATGACGTATCTAAGTGCTACAAAGTGCACCTTATTTAGGTGTCAGGCCCCAGGAATATAGCAGGGAACTGTAAAGCAGATGAACTTGATCGAACGGGTACAACGCTCGATCTCCAACCGGATAAGACGCTGATACCCATCCCTATTGCCACTTGTAAATTACTTACACATAGGGAAACCAGCTCTAAGGTAAATACAAGTTGGCAAAACCTATCAGCATGCGAACTAAGCCGACAGACATGGCCGAACTGGAACAGCGGTCGATCGAAAATCTTGTTAAGATTTAACAGAGAAGCTATAAGAAAAATGATAGGGGTATTAACTGGTCATTATCTAATAGGCAGGCACGCTAGAAGGTTAGGACTCCCTACTTACCTCCATAAAAAAATGTCTTATACTTATGCATGTATTTTGCTGCATGTTAAATATAGATGTATGTATATACGATTAAGTTATAAATATATTTAAATGCGTTGGCTACACGATTGCAGAAAAGTTATCTATAAAATAAAGGGTGATTTTTTAAGAGCTATAGGAAAGGCTTTCAAAAAACACACGTAAAATTCAGAAAAATGCGTGACATTTTTATTTAAATCGATAATACAGTCCATATAATTTAATGTTTGGAGATTATTTCATGCAAATGTTGACCGCGACTGCGCTTCACATGGCCCATCCGCTTAGTCCAATTTTGGCATACTCTTTCCAATGTTTCGGCCGGTATCTCACATATAAATTCTTTAATGTTGTCTTCCAATGCGTTAATTGAAGCAGGCTTGTCTGAATAGACATGAGCTTTAACATAGCCCCACAAAAAATAATCTAAAAGCGTTATATCGCATGATCTGGGTGGCCAATTGGCAGGTCCCGAACGTGAAATAAAATGTTCACCGAACTCGCCTCTCAACAAGTCCATTGTTACGCGTGGTGCGTGGCATGTGGCACCGTCTTGCTGAAACCACATATCGTCCACATCCATATCTTCCAATTCGGGCCATAAAAAGTTCGTTATCATCTCACGATAGCGAACACTATTCACAGTAACTGCCTGACCGGACTCATTTTGGAAAAAATACGGCCCAATGATGCCACCGGCCCATAAACCGCACCAAACAGTCACTCTTTGTGGGTGCATTGGTTTTTCGCAATCACTCTTGGATGCGGCAATTATGCTTATTGACGAATCCACTGAGGTGAAAATGTGACTCATCACTGGAATGGAAGAAGCGCACGATAAACTTCTTAACAGAACACGCATTTCTATAATAAAAATCAATGATTTGCAAGCGTTGTTCGTTTGTAAGACGATTCATGGTTAAATTATAGACCAAACTGAAGATGTTTGACAGTGAAACAAAACACAAAACGTGCGTCAGCTGCTTAAACCAACTGTTTAAAAAGATAATAGCTAAAAAATCACCCGTTATTTTGAAAGCTTTTGTAGTTAACATTGATTTATATTTTGTGATTTTCACTGCTGTAATTTAGTGATTGAAAATAGAATTAAGTTTGCGGTGCAAGCGAAATCTATAGATTAGATATAGACGGCCGAAATTAAAAAGAAATTGCAATTTAAATTGGTTGTTGCTATGCTAGCTAAATTAATATTAGCTTGGGGCAAAGGAATTCTGATATTTTTGCGTAACATTTTTCTGCAAACGGCTTAAAACTGTTTTATGGTCGATCTTTAGCTCTTGCCGGTCAACTTTGATTATTTCCGTGATTTTAATGACAATATCGACATTTTCTTTAACATCAAAAATGTATCGGGCCCATAAACACCATTCACAATTTCAGCGGTCTGGCTTGCTCTTTTTGCCCTTATAAAAATAAATAAAGAAAAACTGTAAAATGATCTGAATTTTCTCTTTGTTGACTTCTATTGTGAAAACCCTGTAATTCACAACTGAGTCAAACAAACAAAAAACAGTAAAATAATTTTTTTAGTGCGAAATGTTACCTTGACAACGAGTATAAACTTTAAATTGTTTGATCGATAATTTGTGAGATTTCGATCACTATGGTAGATTTCTTTTTAGAAAGTAATGGATTTCTTTTTTCCCAAATTATATACTCGTACATATGTATATAATTGGCTCCTACACCCTTTATTATGAGTTTGGCCAAGCTCCGTTCCTATTTGTGGTGCGTGACTTGATATTTTTCGACCTACAGTTTTTAGCCGACTCTGAACGGCAAATGGTTTTTTATGAGGAGCTTTTCCACGACAGAAATACACTCGACGGCTTGCCATTGACTGCCGAGGGGCGATTGCTTTTAGAAAAAACTCATTGAACAGACTATTTGTTATTCTTATTGAAGTTGCCTTCACACGATAGCATAGAGGATCTGATACAAATTTATTGCCAATTAAATATTTAGTTAAATTGTTTTTTGTTAATTTTATTTCATTTATTTATTAAGTCTATGGTTACAAAATTTTACACACTAGAAGCACAAAATAACTTAAATATAATAATTAAAAATAAGACTTAAAAGTAATTTGATTCCAGGTTAGATAAAAAATAGAGGCCTAGGAGAGGCGAAATCGAGTTCGAGAATATTAAAAATTCCACAAATTTCATTGAGAAACCTAGTAATAGGTACATAATTTATTCGTACATGAAATTGAAATTGAATTTTGAGGAAACGCGCGCCAAGAAACACCGAGAGAATGGTAACTCCTAAAACACTCAGGCTAAAATACCCATTGTGTTCAAAGCTCTGGAAAGTCAAATGGTAGATACATAGTAAAGTAGGAAAGGAGGGAAGTGACAAAGAGAAAGAAATAGGGTAGAAAGAAACAGAGACAGTGGTAGCTAGTCCTGTGAGAATTTTTCAGATTCTTTGGCAAATCTGCAAATATCGTCCAGTTTGAGATAACGAATTTACTCGTTCTCATGACATCGGAACCAAAAATTCGTAGCCGTGCTCGAGCAAAGGCAGGACACTCACAGAGAAAATACTCAGTGCAATCGGACTGATCTAAGAAAGAAAAAATGAGGCAAATCGGGTTCTCAATGATTCCAATGGTGGTCATATGCTGACCCCATGAGTTGTGTCCTGTGTTAATACCGACCATCAACTGAACGTCTCTTCTACCAAGTTTTAGAAAACTGTTCGGGCTTGTCACAAAACACTTTGCAGTTCTGCAGCGATCTAGACTGGATAATAGCTCTTTATGTAAACTGCATACATAATTGCACAGATTACGATAAAATGCTGAGATATGTCAAAACGGATATGTCAGTACATACTCGAAAAAGCAGCCAAGGATATTTTAAAACTCTTTAGTGATCTTTAAAAGTGTTTCGCTGCGTCAGAAGGGGCGAAAAAATGCTGAGACAGTTCTTTTGTGAGCCGTATCAAAATTCTGGCTGATATTCGTGCAGGCATACCTGCCCAAAAAATTTACATTACAGAATTAAATTCGAAAGGACGTCTGTTTTTTCTGATCAGACCGAATTATTCGCTAAATACGTGTAACAAATGGAAGGTAATTATGAGTACACTTAAAATGCCCCTAGAAAATGATTTTTTATCGCCAACTTTAGAATCAGAAAAGTATAAACTTATTAACGCTGGTTACAATTAAAATGAACTGAATGCAATCCGCCAATAGTTTTTCGGTAGTTTTTTCATTTTTAGAAAACTCAAAAATATTTACTTTAGTATGGATTTATAAATGAAACCGTCTGGTGCCACGATTTATGGACGGCGTCATTTAGGCCATTGAAACTTTCTATGTTTGAAAGAAGTGCCAAAATGGAACAATATAAAAGCGGTAATCTTAAAATTGAGTGGGTATAATCTACGATGGTAATGGAAATGCAACGAATTCGCACACGAAATTTAGATAAGTTAAAGACTACTGCACTAATGAAAAAAATTGGCAATGGAAAGACGATAATGTTTTGACCATGAACATTTGGGTGGAAATATTCAAACACTTGAGTAATCTCTATTGCGAATACAAAGATATGGCAAAACACAAAAAAAAAAAAAAATCGTTTAAGTGTGTAAGCATTAGAAGCGATTATGCCCGTCAAATGTAATATAAAATATCTATAAATTAATTTCTTTAAATATCTAAAAATTTAGCCGGAGTTGCTTTGGCAAATCGCTGCAAGAGACAAATACAACAAAGTAATGATCGCATACGGAATAAAGACGAAGAAGCCGCAACTGTATTGGACATTAATTTTAATTTTTGTAAATTGCGTCGTTTGCATCATTCAAAATATTTTTTTTTATTTAGTAAAAAAGTTATTGCGAACAAAATTATTGATGAAGTTCGGTACCTACTGCAAAACGCATTTTGTAGTTGTTGCAATATACAGTTTTTTGCATTTCGTACGTTTCCATATACTGTAAGTTAATAGGGACATAATAAAGTGTGGTTAAGTTTCAAGGGCCGGTGTTGAATTTGAATAAAGTACAATTTTTTTAGGAAATTATTATCATTTCTCTTTATTATGATAATATTAGTATGGCTCAATTACGTATTGAACAAAATATTGGTCTATCTCTATCCGATGGTCCAAATTTTCGATGACGCTGAGGCATAATTGAGGTTCTGTTGCTGGCTTATCAACGTACACCTTTTCTTTCAAATAACCCCAAAGAAAGAAGTCCAAAGGTGTCGTTGACGTTTAGGTGTGGTTCACATTCAACATCGGCCCTTGAAATTTAACCACCCTTTATAAGTTTTGCAAAGTCTAATTGGCGAAATTTATTTATTTATTCTTTTCAGTCTACAGATAAATCTTACAGACTATATCAACAATTTTTTTAAATATTTAGTTATAAAGACAAAAGTCTAAGTTAGGATAGTTGTTGCGGAATCGAATGCATCTAACCATTGGCTCATTAAGGGGACCCAGTGGTCTAGAAATTTCAAAAAATCGATTTTTTATTTTTTCGATATTTCGAAAGCATAGTATCTTAAGAATATACTGCGAGATTTTCATGCTCAAACTCCCAGTATTATAGCTTCTACAGCCCATTAACTAGGTAGAGAGCGGTCCGCGCGCTCCTGTACCTCCAACTTTAAACTCATTTATTTCGAAACGACTTTTTTCGGCACGGCGGGGATGAAAACAAAAAAACTATTCAACCGAATCACTTGAAATTTGGATATGTTGTGGATATGTTGTTCACAACATGTATCGCTATCGTCGGAACTAGAATCATAATTTTATTTAAATAATTTCCTATATTTTTAAACTAAAAAACTAGGGGAAAAACCGACTTTACGAACTTTTTTTTCAAAAGTGCGCCATTTTGTCAATTTTTCATTTTTTCGATTTGTTCTAGTTCCGACCATAACTGCACTCTTTCTGATTAAGAATCTTCTTGAATTTTGTGTTTCAGATGAGTAGAAGTTTCGAAATCATCTACGCTGTCCGGGTTCGATTTTTCGAGAGGGTCATCTCCAGCGGCATCTTTATAATAATAAATATTGTTTCAAAAAAAATTTTTTTTGTATGCTCAATAAACGTACTAATAAGCCCGAAAAGTTGAAACATCGTTTTTTTAATTTTTAATGGCAAAAAAAAATCGTGAAAATAGGTGAAATTTTCGTGCTCTAGACCACCGGGTACCCTTAAAGGCAAAGTTAGTTCTAGTGTATGGAGAAGGTGTCATAGGCGAGTCTGCAGCACGGAATTGGTTTGCAAAGTTAAAAAATGGTGACTTTGACGTCGATGACACGTCAAGCAGCGGAAGGCCTTCTGATTTCGGTGATTCGTCGCAAGCCAGTCGTGAATTGGTGGAAAAAATGGATTGCGATCATAAAACGATTCTCAAATTAAATTGCTTCAATAGCATTAAAAAATAATAATTTGAAAAAATGTGTTACAAAAAATTATAATTTTATGGAGAAGAAAAAGAAATTTGCGGTAGTGTGTTTTTTTAAAACTAACGATAAACTTTTTTGAAAAATTGTTTAACAAAAAATTATAATTTTTCTATAAAATCATTTTTTAGGGAAAATAACAAAATTTGCGGTAGTGTACTTTTTAAAAATTAGCAATAATTGTTAACAAGAAATTATAATTTTTTTATAAAATCATTTTTTAGGGATATTTTATAAAAAAAACAAAATTTTTTTCAAAAAAAGTTGAACAAAAAATTATAATTTTTTTTTGAATAATTTGTTTAGGCATATTTTATCGAAAAAAAACAGAATTTTTTTAAAAATTGTTGAACAATTTTTTTTAAGTGCTTTTTTTATGGATATTTTATCGAAAAAGAAATAAACTTTGAGGGAGTGTGTTTTTTTTAAATTAACAAATTTAATTTTTAACAAAAAGTTAAATTTTTTCCTAAAATCATTTTTTAGGGATATTTTATCGAGAAAAATCTAATTTGAGGGAACCTGTTTATTTTAAAATGACAAAAAAAAATGTATCAATAAATTTTTTACAAAAAATTATAACTTTTTTAAATAATGTTTTCAAGAATATTTTATCGAAACAAAAACTTAAGGGAGTGTGATTTTTTTAAGCTAAAAAAATATTATAATTTTTTTCTAAAATCTGTTTTTAGGGATATTTTATAGAAAAAAAACAAATTTTAAGGAGTGCTTTTTTTTAATTGACACAAAAAAATAAAAAAAGTTATAGTTTTTTTTAAATAAAGTTCTTGAGGATATTTCATCGAAAATTGTAAGGGGAGTGTGCTTTTTTAAATTAAAAATTAAATTTTCAAAAAATATTTAACAAGATATTATAATATAAAATTTTTCTAAAATAAATTTTTTAGAGATATTTTATACAAAAAAATTTGAAGGAGTGTGTTTCTTAAAAATTAACAAAAAAAATTCAAAAAAATTTTTAACAAAAATATACAATTTGTTTCTAAATTCATTTGTTTAGGGATTTTTTGAAGCGTTAGAAAGAATCGATGATATTTCATATATTTGAATAAGTCCCAAAATTATTAAATGCTCTTCAAAATGCTTTCAATTTACATCTAACTACTCTCAAGCCTCTAATAAGCCAACTTTTAGAAGAATTGACGACTGTGTTCAAAATACTTGGATCACTTGACATGGAATCGCTCTGTTGTATAAAATATGGCATAGCTGGATTTCAAATTAGAATTTTATTGTCCCGTTTTTGGTGAATATTTTACATACTACATACGCATATTTACCTCATATAACAATTATCGAGCATCAATATACCACTCACCACATCGCAGCGGTAATTTCAATTTTTCTATGTCTATCTAAAATTGTACAACCAAGTTTTTTCAACAGTTTTGTTATTTGATAGGTGTTCAGGCGTTAATCAACTTATGTTTTGGAATATAAGAAGTTCGTTATTACAACATCGGAAGCGATCGATATGCACACTCATACTTGTACATGCACATGTAAACAGCTGTGCGGACAGACACCTTAGTGCGAGTCAGGGCCTGGTTGGTTGAATATTCATACATATAGCATGATGGCAGTATGTCAGCCACTTTGTAAAACAATCCGACGAGTTGGGCCTCTTTCGCGGCAAAGTATGATACTATGTCAATTGATACTCCCGACTACTGGTGGTAAATGGTCGCTGGTGACTGCCGGCACTTGCCTATTGGCTGCATTTCGAGGTCAGCTCTTGTGACAAACTGCAGACGGTACTTTGTAATGAAAATATTGCGAGTACCACGCACCGTTTGCTCTACAATCTGTAAACAAATGCAACAAGTTGTTGCAACAATTTGACAAGTGTACGTGTAGTACGTACATTCTGCGAAAGGGAGTTATGCCATATAAATAAAACCGTTGACAACTGTAGTGCTTTAGTGCTTTCGCAGCTTTGAAACGTGGTCACAGCGTATACGCACAGCTAATAACTGCTTAGATATTTGGATAAATTGAATATCCTTTCAAACACCATCAAAATGCGGTTGATGCTCGCCTTGGTTTGGGTGACCATAACCACAGCGACGATCATCCGTTATACTCCCACCAAGATACTCCTTGCTAAACTAGAAGGTGCGACATTAGACAAAAAGGACACGGCACCAGCCAGTACACAATATCATGAACAGGACTCGGGCGGTTTCTACTCGTATGGTTATAGTGCAGGTCGATCCGCCAAAGCCGAGTATCTCACACTGGACGGTTCGTCGCGTGGTTTCTATTCGTATGTTGATGCGGACGGAAAACTACAGACTGTGAAGTATGAAGCTGGGCGGAATCAGGGTTTCAAGGCTGCAGTTACAAATTTGCCAAAGGCACCAACTAATCCGAATAGAGTGGCGCCGCTGCCAGTACGAGATACACCAGAGGTGCAAGAGGCAAAGAAAGCACACTTTGAGGCATACCGGGAAGCGGAATTGAGAGCGGCGTTAGCGTCACAAAACGAAGATGCTCGTCTCGAAGAGCTGAGTTTGGAAGAGCCACAAAGATCTGAACGTCCGCAACAGGAGGTGGCAGACATTTTGGAGAGCACAAGAAGTAAAATATTAGCCATATTATCAGAGGGTGCTAGTGCAGAAAATAATAGCAATAATTTAAATGGTAATGCAGAGGAAGAGCTTAATATTGATGCAGCTCAGAACCAAGAAGAGGAGGTAGAAAATGCGGACGAGGAAGATAATAGTGAATTATTGTCCATAGATAGTTTACAAATTTCACAAGACGGCAGGGAAGCTAACGAAGAGGAGGGTAACTCTAGTGATGCAGACAACATCACAATAGAAAATGGGGAGGAGGAAACTGAAGCAACGGCGGCGTCGAGAGAGTTGTCTAGTGCGGAACGGCAAATGACAACTTACAAGCTGGCCGATTTGGAAAACTCAGATGATCAGGCGGATTCACGTGCATTATACACGTTCGAAGGCAGCGATGAGAGCTCCAAAAACTTACTACGACTGACGGAATTACAACATAAGTCCGACTTGTCTTTGGCGCAACCGAAGTTAACCACCATCGAAACTGTACGTGTGCCAGTGCATTCATATTATACAGTATTGGCGCCAAGAACGAAATATACAGTTGTAACACCCACAACACACCAACTGGTGCCGCGTGAGGAGGCACTCAAACGTGGTCATAGCCTGCCAATTTCACTAAGTAGTTCCTTCTTATCGCACCGGCTAAGATCGAAGTAGATCCCAATGAACAGTAAACTGGCAAAAGATTTAGCAACACAGACGCATTGACCAACATTAAAACTATTTCTAACTAGACCTTAACTTAATATTCATACGATATGTTTTCAGTTCCCCTCGAATGTTTTACTACATTTATTCCCATCATATTTCATATTTCATATTTCACATTTCTTATTACTTTTAATTAATTATGTATGTATACAACTTTAGTTTCCTTGCGGCAGCGCATTTGTGTAAGTATTTAACCATGTGGATGTATTGTATGTATATAACTACTTACGTATCTAACGAATTTAGTTTTAATTGAATAAAGAATTTGCATCGCAACTTTCAGTTTTTGAAAAAAATCAAACACAGTCATGTATGAATAATATTTATTTATCCAATTAAAGTTCTAAAAGGTGATATGGCTTAGATTACGAAGTCAAATCTGATCTTAAACGATCTTCTTTCACTTTGCTACTATGGTTAATATACTTGTACGTGCTTCCCATGAGAGATACATAAAATGTGACTTTGTATTGTGGGAGTAAATATTACAAAGTCTACTTCTCTCAACAATCAAAAAATAAATAAATAATCAACCTTGGAACTTAGGTTAGTTTAGGTTAGGTTGAAGCGGTTGATCTCAGGCTCAAAGCACATTGTGATGCCGTGTGGGAAGCTTATTCCTATATCTCCTAAAACTAGTGCTTTTCAAAAATTTTACAATACATCTGATTTCTACCGTCGTACTTTTTAGACATAGAAGTGGCATTATCAAACTTTTGACAGTATGTGTAGCTCTGCTGGTAGGCATGGCGTAGACCGGGTGCTAGTAAATTGGATTCGTTCGATGCTGGCCCAAAGAATCGTTTCGGTGCGAGCAGCGGAAGATCTGCTGGTGTCATCCGGGGTTAATAGAGGCTGCCCCTAAGGCGGTGTGCTGTCTCCATTGCTCTGGTGCATGGTAATCGATCCTCTACTCACCACCTTAAACAATTCGGGAGTTTACGCACAAGCATATGCGGACGATGTTGCTTGTTTGGTAACAGGACCTTCGCTTATGAACATCTGCAGGAAAGTGCAGAAAACTCTGGATCGGATTGACACTTGGTGCTGTGCAAATGGGCTATCGGCAAATCCCGCCAAGAGTGGTATTGTCCTCTTCACCAGAAGGAGGAAGCTTAATGGACTCGTTCTGCCTAAGCTAAAAGGAGTCACAATCCAGCTATCCAAGGAAATTAAATATCTCGGAGTAATCCTTGATAGTAAGCTCCTATGAAAATCACACGTTGAAATAAAGACATCCAAAGCACTGACAGCTTTACCACCACTTGATGCTTTCATCCAAGGAGAGGCCTGAAGGCCATCTGCAGGCTGAAACATAATGAACAGAGAGAAGGCAGAGAACACAGAGAAGGCATGGATGTCGATCCAACGATTCTCTCTATGCCCCTTGACTCCATGCCATCAAGAGTCGTACTTGAAAAGAGATACAGTGTAGTGCTACCAGAGGCTCAGATGTGGGAAGACTTAGAAAATGAGCCCGGCAAACATTGTTTTCGCATTTTTACGGATGGCTCCAGGACCGAGCATGGGTCCGGCTCTGGGGTCTACGTGGAATCCAGCGGGACAAAACTGCACTTTGCTCTTGGAATGCATGCATCTGTGTTTTAAGCAGATCTATATGTGTCTGCAGCGATAGCCAAGCTGACAACAAAAAAACCTTCGTACTTAACTCTTGGTATTTGCTCTCCCCGTCATGTTAAAGATCGCTGGGCGATTTTTCTCTACTGCTGAGTTCTTTTGGTTAGAATCAAACTTGATTCCAATTTCTGAGATAAATATTCAATGCCTTTAATATTCATAGGGCCACTCCATCAATCAACCAATAAAGAGAGTTTTACTAGCACAGCTGATAAACCATTCGTAACTTTAAAGTATCCTTTAACTCTCTTTCCTATTCTTAACAGTTTGTCGAAGAAACATTTGATAGTTCTGACCCTACAACAAGCCTGGATTTGATTCAATTATTTTAAAAGCGAGTATCGTCAGCGAACAAAACCACTTCTTTGTTTACATTGGCGTATTTCCTTTCACCTAACCTAACGGTTGTTTTCAGTGGATATAATGGTTGTTTTTGAATGATTTCGGGTTGCTCTTCAGCCCAAATATGGAAATTTTGCTTATTGGCATAGCCGTTAAGCCAAAAATGAGACACATCGCTGAACAAAAATCCTAGACAGAGCGCGCGATGAATATTTTTCACAGAGAGTCGATTTTCCTAATACAGCAGTACGATTTGTAAACGTTTTTGAGGTGTAAGTCCTTCCATGACGAAATGTCAATGAATACTAAAAAAAATGATGTATTTAGTTTGACAGTAGTCACGCGTGATCTGTAAAAAAACCCTATTCGAAAAAGTGCCTCTAATCTGATCACCCTTTACATAGAAAATCAAGCTGGGCACGTTCTATATCACACACAGCCATACATATATACACACATATATGTGTATATGTGTTTTTGATGTTACGAGTACAGCATTAATAAATCTCCATTCATATAATCTTGGAGCAACACTTTTTCAATGTCGAAAAATTGAAAGTGATTTAAATTAAATTTTACTGCAACATACTGAAAATTAAAAAAATAGGGTTGCTAAATAGGAAAATAACAATTTGGTTTATAAATATAAAAGTAAAAATACATTTTTTGTATCGTCTGGTAATGTCAGAACGTCCGTCGAGATTTACATCAAGGCATATGCAACAAGGCTAAAGCGCAATATTGTTTGAATTGAATGTTCGGCGATTTTCTGCTATCAAGTCTTGGTTCTTCTGGACTCTTCCTTTTAAGAAAATCTGGATCATCGTTGACATCATTCAACAATTCCTGAGCGATGCTCATTTGACGTATGTCCTTGGTCAAAATTCAGCAATTTCTATAAATGTGATTTGACGATTCTCCATAATAATTTTCCTCACTTTCTTAACATTTTCATCTGCTTGTTGATGTGCTGGGGCGTTCAGAGCGAGCGTCGTCATTCACATCTCCTCCACCTCCTGTGAAGAGCTTGTACCGCTTGTAAACATTTTCTTGACTCAGAGTACTCTCACCGTATGCCACTGCCAACATTTCAAGTGTTTTTGAGCACTTAATTCCACTTTTCACACAAAATTTGATGCAACTTCTTTGATGCATTTTTTTCGATAACAGAAAATCGCAGAACATCGCGAAAACACTTGTCTTATTTATGCCTCTCACAAACAAACTAAATATGCTCATATTGCTAAAATCGTGAAAATATCTTCGAGACGAGTGTACCAACATAAAAAAAATTATAATCGAATGTCGAATGTACGTAGACAGCGATTTTTGAAAATTCACCTTATTTTTTGAGCACACTTCGTATTTATTAAAATGAATTAACCTTTTTAAACAGGTGGTAGAGGTAACCATCTCCAAAAATATTTTCTAAAATATGCTTTCTTAAATTTCTTTCATTTGATGCTCACACTGTATAATTTTAACTATTTATTATATTATAAATTATTTAATTTATTGAATTTAATTTTTTAAACAGGTGGTAACCTCATTAAATATATATATAGTTATATATTTCATGCAGCAACCATATCATTTAATTTAGTTTACAAATTTTATTTGAACTTAATTTTTCAAACTGGTGGCCTTTCGTGGCCTTTCTCATTTGACATCTTTACTGAAATATTTGCTTCAACTTATTAATATAATTTAATTTAAGTTTTTCAGCAGATAACAACACTTCTAAAAGAGTCCTAAGCTATCTGTGTGCGAAATTTCATGCAAATCCGTTAAGTGGTTGAGTCATAAGCATCCAAACTCACAAACATTCAAAATTTCTCAATTATATTTCATTTTCATTTACATATTTAAGGGGTTAGGGGTAGTCAGAGGCCCGAAAAAATTATGATTTTCACGAATTTTTTTTTGCTACTTAATTAATTTATTTAACAAAAATAAAAACATAGCATAAAAACATCATGTTTTAACTTGACTTCACCAAAATTTAAAAAAAAAAAATTAATAATTGCAAAAGTTATCGCTGTTTGTGTGAAGCCCGTTTCTCCAGAAGTCCCTTGCGGTGAACATCACAAGTCCTTGCAGATTCATCTAAAACCAATCGGACAAGAAAAATTAGTTTTATTAATAGATAATCTTGTGCCTGATCGAAGCTTTTTTTTTTTTTTCAAAATGAACAAAATGGCGGCCTCAGAAAACTTTTTCCAGATTTTAGAAAGAAAAACCAACAGTTAATTGTTAAAAAAAAATCGATCGAAATTTTTGAAAAAAAAATCCTTCGATCAGGCACAAGTTTTTTATGTTTTTCAAAAGCTGTATAAATTTTATTGAAATCTACGTAGCGGTTTTTAAGTTACAGTGTTCACTAGTTTGAAAAACAAAGTTTTGAGAAAAACGCATTTAAAGTTTTGCTATCGGCTCCGGAGCGGTCGAGCGCCCTTTGTTAATTGTTGAATAACTTGTATTTAATAAGTATTTGTCGGATTCACTTCAAATTTTTACACAATATTTTTAAAACATTATACTTTAAGAAAATGCAAAAAAAACAAAATCGATTTTTTGAAAATTCTGACTACCCCTAACCCCTTAAGTCTGCGACTACATGAACCTTACAGAGCAGCTACATATATAATATTTATTTAAAAATAATTCTTAGGTGCTGGAACAAAAGAGCGTTATTATGAATAGTGGGACGCAATTCTCGAATAGAAAACAAATCTCGGCTTAGCAAAATCTAGGTCGAGTAGTCTGTGGATACTATGATATTTAACTCAAGACCTCTTTTATTCGCGATTTCCCTGCTCGCTATCTCTTTGCTCGATTAATTTGACGAAAAATTTGCATGCGAAAGCAACAACAAAATTATCGAGTAAGATTTGCCGCTAGCGAGTATGGCTATAGTTCATTAGGCCCCAGAGCCTTACCAGCACATGTAATTTAAGGCAGTTCCCGCGTTGCCGACATATGTTCATTTGCTTAATCTCTTCGCCACTTGCTAAGTTTTGGCGAAAAAAAGAGACTTTCAGTAGGAGCTCTCGTATAGGGGCAAAATTATTAGATGCGCAACTAAGATCCCGCCGTTTGTCAATAGATGCCGCCAGCAGTGTGTGCTAGTCGATTCTAACATAACCTAATATAATAATAAACCATGCTTAGACATATGGTAAACAAACTGCTCCGACACATTAGTGATTTTGTTTTGGTATCATATACTTTTGGTTTTGTGAAAATGTCTGATTTTGTGCCGAATAATAGTCATTTGCGGGACCCAAACCCCCGCCATATTTTCCAGATATTGCGCCGTCCGATTATCACCTGTTCCGATCGATGGCACATGGTCTAGCTGACCAGCATCAAAAGATGGTTAATCCGTGGATAGCCTCAAAAGATGAACAGTTTTACCGCGACGATATACGAGATTTACCAGAAAGATGGGGAAAAGTAGTAGCCAGCGATGGGCAATACTTTCAATGATTCACTTGCAACCATTTTTTCAGAATAAAGTTGTATTTTCATCAAAAAACCAACGAGAACTTAGTGGCGCACCTAATATAATAATTTGATTTGACTGTTTGAACGTTAAATTGATGGTTAAATCCTAAAGTTTTGTGAGGAACATTGATGCATTGATGCACAATCAGGAGAAACACAAATAACATCAAAAACGAACATCAAAACCTGAAAGGTACATATGTCTATTGCCAAGGGACCTCAGATTGCTTAGCATGCACTGTAGGAAGGGGTGGTTAGTGGATCAGAGAAATAAGAGGTTGCAGAGCGAAACGAATAAAATTTCGTTATACCATTTACCCAATTCAACCACTTTTAATTTTTGTTAAATATTCACAAGAAAGTCTGGTTTAAGTTTTATCAGACCACTATTTGAAATTTAGTTTATCTATGTACATATACGATTTTCTCTTCATATTCCGTATAGGGCAATTTTTTTTTAATAAACCCATCAATACATATTGAAGCCCACATACAACCGAAATTCTGAGTTGGTGGTCTCAACTGGAAGCCGCTTAAGTCAGTCGTCAAAATATTCACTATTGCCATTAACTGGAATTGGCAATCTCTCAGTACAGAATTCTACATATTTTGGGGTTAAATCTTGTCCTACAATATCAAATTTATAGCAGCCTACTCAATTTGAAGCGCTCGAAATTCTCTAATTGCACTTTGCAAAAGTTATGTTATGTCCCTATTGAGAAACCCTACACTTGAAATGGCAATGCAAAAGTATGCTTCTTAATTCCATTAATTAATTTTTGTCGGTGAACTATTGACCCTAATAGCATACATCATATGAAAAAATTAAAATTAAAGCAAAGAACAGCATCGAAATAAATTTCCGAAAAGCAATAAAAATATTGCCAACTGTTAAAAAATAACTCAGAAACGGCAAACTGCAATATGCAACAGGCGAAATGCAAAACGCAATAAGAATTTCTTGATTCGTTCGAAAACTTCTGTCAACAACTAGGCAGGAAGCTTGTGGGTATTGTTTTAGGCCGTTACGAGTACTAGTTATGTTTGTAACTTTTTTCGTCGGGTTATTTTGTTTTCATTGATTTTGTTCATTCGAATGCTATGTGCATACATATTTACATATATATGTACATATGAACCTACATTCGTTCAATGAATTAAGTTTTTATAGCCAATATACAACAGACATATCGCCGCATGCGTCCAGCTACTACGTCGCTTATCGCTTTTCGAACGGTTCTGCCATGACGGTGTCTTGCTGCACATACAACGCGGCGCGTTGTGGCATTCACGTGTTTCACATGTTTTCGCACAAAGGGAGCATACGTTTTTAAGGTATCAGGAGGCGCTGCCACATGTTCAGAGTTGCCGAAAACGTGCGGCGCGTATTGACAAGCTCGCAAGACAAACGAAAGTTATCTGGGCGACCTTCTTGAGGGTACGAGTGCGATGTATGAAATATGCGATTGACAATGGCACAACGGCACGCACATATGGTATCACACATATCATTTACCAAAAGCATGAGCAGGCATGTGAGCTACCAGAAAAATGTAAATAAATATGTACATATTTACGAAAAGAAGAACTTAAAAGTAAGGGCAAAAATAAAACGTCATCAAAGCAAAGGAAGCTCACACATTGCATCGTTTTGTATAAAAGGCAGAACATTTATTCGAACTGATAACAGAGTCCTCTGGAGCGAGTACTGGTATATTGCAACAACGCATCACTAGCAGCGCTCTATAAATTGTTTAAACACAGAATTCTTTAATTATATTGTAAACAAAGAAAAAATTGCAATGCAGTTTCGTTTATTATACTTGTCTGCTATTTTGACGCTGGCTGCTGCTGATGGTTATTACTATGAGACTCCTGTTGCACGTACGCCTTTATTCTGGAGCGCCTCGACGCCTGCGCACCAATATCAATATCACACGCAAGACAACTTTGGTCAATACACATATGGTTACGCCGAGCCACTTTCCACTAAGCAGGAAGTGCGCACTCTGGACGGCATCACTCGCGGCTCTTACTCTTACATAGATGCAGCAGGCAAATTACAGACCGTCGCCTACACAGCGGATGTCGATGGTTTTCGTGTGTCGGCTACCAATTTGCCAAAACAGCCTTTGTCTGCGAATGCCAAAGTAGCATTAGATGCAGCACAATTTGTGCAGGAAACACCTGAGGTGGCGGCGGCACGCCTACAGCACTCGGCTGCCCATCGGCTAGCGAAATTACGTTTAGAACAAATTTCTACAGCTGCTACTTCAATTGCTGCTCCATCTTCAGTAATGAAACCAGCATCTGATGGCATTGAAAAACGTGTAGAGCGTCTCGATATACTGCCGAAACCAGTCGAGGATACCCCGGAGGTTGCTGCTGCCAAGGTAGAGTTCTTCAAACGTTACGAAGAGGTAAAACAACGCAATGACAGATTGCGCCAGAAGCAGCAACAAATTTCTGGTTATACATTAGTCAAGTCGCAACCTATAACCGTAGCTGTGCCTTTGCCTAATTACAAGCTGTCCAACATTCCAAGCGGCGTTCTCCGTTATGAAGCTGTTGTGCCGTCGAATAGTCGCGAATATTTGCCCATCACAGAATTTAATTTATAAAACATCGGAATAGTTCGTTTCGTTTGATCCGTTTTTGTTCATTTTCGTTGGCTAATAAATACAAATGCAATAATAATTTCTGAAATTGGTTTTAACAATTTAACAAACCTCAGGTGGTTTTCAATGGGCAGTTTCGACGTTTCTAGATTCCAAAGCATTTTCTCTAAAAAGGTATCGACTTTTGCGTTTTTTAATGAGATGGGGCGAAACTTATTGATGTCCTTAGAGAGGAAACTGATCAGTTGATTAAACTTTTGTTGACACTATAAATTGATTCCCGTCTCTTTTCCCGAATCCTATTTCCCGACAACTCGTGTCCCGACAACCTGTATCCCGACAGATATTTTTCCCGAATCTAATTTCCGGCTACTTTTTCCCGAAAATGCAAGTCCCGACAGTTAAAAAATAATAATAAATAGCAAAAGGGATTTTATGAATATATGTAAATCATAGTATCAAAATGGAGTCCATCAAAAAGCAATATTGCCATAATTTTTGAATTCTTCATATTGTAAAACAATGGACCGCAAGCGATTTTGGGCTTCTATCCATTTTTTTTGGTGCCGCTTTTACAGATCGCCCCACACTAAGTTCAGCTGTTATAATTTCAACATCCGCCTGGTCTTTTTGGAATTCTTTTAAAGCGGAATATAAGTCTGGATGATGCTTTCCCACAAGTAGATTAAAACGATTGTGCCATCCTTCACTTGCTTTATTTGTCCTGTGGTGCCCATCTCCTGCAGACTTGTACTGGTTCCATGTCGAAACTGGATATCTGGGAGGTACAGCTCTTCTTCGTCCTCTTCCAGGTCGTCCGATGACATAAAATTCCTTGATGTAGTCGACTATAGGAAGGAGTTCTTCTGATATTTCATCCTCCACAAATTCCAAAGTCAATGCGACATCACATCCTCCCGGGAACAAAGACTAGAGCCCAAACTTTTATTTCTCTGTTGATAGGATTATTACATTGCTCCTGCAATCCTTCTGCTAGGATTTTTCGATAAAGGGACTGGCAAAATTGATAGAAGCAACCAGAATAATCAGTTCCCAGGATATGCATATGTCTGTCTCAAAATCTCCCATAATTTTCGGTGGTATGCAATTTCTAATGCCGTATTCTCTAGCCGCAGCGTCAATGACCTCTAAAACAGTAGTACCTATACTTCACGATTTCTTTTGATGAAAGTAGGGCGAAAACGAAAGGAAATGTCACATATTCGGGTGGAGCCGTAGGTATTCTTCGATTTTTAGGAACACTTCCCATTACAGAAAAAACTTGCGTGCAGTCC